>JAPESX010001047.1:0-11980 GCA_029590615.1 Nemania bipapillata | reverse complement strand
CTGGCCATGGCCCCCGGGAATCTGTGGGAGGAGCAGTGGTACGGCGCCGCTAAGGTTGTCCCAGGTCACCGCTTCTACGCAGAACGGGTTCATCTGGGAACCAAGGGGAAAATTGATGGGTATATAGGTGTCACCTTGGTTGCTTAGAGAAGTATGAAGTTAGTATCGAAGAGTGCACATAGTGTGATGTGACTCCTGATGTGAGCAAGACATGTCTCTCTCTCTGATGGCTACTTGGCTAATTGGGTGTTGGCATGCCCATTAATTAGACGGGATAGGAATTACGAATTCAAAGGCCTTAAATTTTTGTTGCCATTTCTGAGTTCTTTCTTAGAGAGGGTAGGTAGTTATCTAAATTCCCGTAAACATGTGATAAGTAGTGAAGAATCACGTGATAGAAGTGTAATTTATACAGTGTCACTTTTGCAAGGCACTAACCAATCTGCACTGTCTTAGATACCTCGTATTTTGTACCTTGGTACCTTCAATCTAGAATCTACATGTAGATAGGCCTACACCCTTGCATTGCCTATGGTGAGGTTGCCTAACAATTCAACGTCCCTCATCACTAGTGTTCGTATTTGTATTTCTGCACTCGCACCGATGAGCGTAACCATCCGCGCCAAATGATACCGATGTTGCTGCCGAAATAATGGAGTCACCAAGTAAATGGTATCCTCTCCCTGACTTCCCGGGTCTGCCAGCTCTACTTGTGTCTGCACGCTTTGGCAAGTCGTCATACACGCTTCACGTCACTGACCTTGCCAATATATGGGTGGAGAAGCTAGATCGGAGGGGCATCCTCTTGCGAAGCCTTCAGGAAAACACAAGTATCGACCTAGTCGATGCCGACCCCGAGCAGTGGGCGGTGTTCTTGTCTAAGCTCAAGGCCGCTCTTGATCCCACGTCGTCAGACCACCACCTCACAGGTCTCAGTATAGCTGCTGATCCCCAACCCAACCGTCAGGATGGCATAACACTACGCATTACTTGTGAACTTCCAAAACCCCTTGAGCCTCTCAAGTGGCCCGTGCGTTTGCTCAAGAGCCAACCTTTCTCACTCACTTCTGAACTTGTGCTACCCCTGATTCAAGGGCACTACATGCAACGTAATGAGGCCCAGGACCTCATGAATCAACTAAAGGAGAAAGATTCTCTCATCACGAAACTGCTCGACAAGCTGAATACAATGCATACTCCTTTAGAGCTCATCTTTAACTCGCTCTCTGCAAAGCATGCGACTTCTCGAGCGGCCGCCGAGGAGAGGATCAGGGGTCTTGCACCCTTCAACGAGGAAAACTGGAGATCAAAACGTAACTTAGAAAGCCCGCAAAGTGCCCCGGATTTGTTGCGTAGCGTATTCGGGGATTCGGGATTCAGTTGTGCAACCGATATGGATACGGGTGTGTCTGATACATTGAACGGTTGGTGGGCTAAACTCGGTCCTGATTTCCGTGCTGCCTCTAAGATGGAGAATAATCCACCTCGTTCGGAGCCGAGAGAGAAAACGCCTGTCCCCGCGGATTCTCTTGAAGGGATAGGCAACGAACACTTCCAAGTACAAGTCACACCAAGACGTCCCTCACTCCGACCGCCCAGTAGCGGCAAGTCAGCAGAGGCCAAGGTGACACATGAGATGGCCGAGAACAATGGATCTAATAGTCCTGTTGGCCGCTCCAAGCGGTCACCGAACCAGCCCCGCTCAAGGATCGGCACACTGGGCAATACGAAAGCGCTAACTCAGCATCACTCTACTAGCCAATCATCTCAAACACTACATGATGATGAAGACAATACTGCATCAGACTCCGAAGATGCAGGACAGACTACACCGTCGAAACATACCCGACAGCCTATTGCTCGTTTGGGGATAATTGGAAGATCTAGACAACCACTACAACCGACGAGTGCTGTAACCACAGCGGGGGTATCTATAGGGGCCAATGATGACGATACAGCGTCTGGGTCAGGCTCTGATGATGACAACTCACCCAAACTTCATTCATCGCTAAAGGGAGCCTCGGTGACACCACGGAAAGCAACACTTGGCCGAATAGGAGGGAAACCTCATGATATGATCAGTGCTCAAACCCAGAAAAAGTCTACATCTTCCACCCCAAGCGATGACTCGGTATCACCAAAACAGACCGAAGTCCGGAAAATCGGCGCTATAGGGAAAAAATCACACACAGAAACTAAACGTGTGCACGCTGATACCCCAGAAGAACCGGAAGAATCCGAAACCGACGAACAGAAAGCTGAGCGCAAACGCGCCGAATTGGCCAAGGAGCTGAATCGCCAAACTGTGGTTCCAGCGAGAAAAAAGAGAAAATTCTAAGCTAAATTCGGCGTAAAGGCACCTGTTGTCGCTCACGCCAAATAGTCGGTTATGCTGTAGAAGCACACCATCTCGCCTGGCGTCTGCTCCTTGCTTCGGACTCGCAATACATCAGGCCTTCTCAATGCTTATAATTTCCTCTTTCGATCGTGAATCAAACGTTTAGTTCGTCAGGTTACTTTCCGTACTAAATTGTACATAGTCAAATTATTGGGCATTACACTACATTGAAGATACGTAATAGCTCGAGGAGAAGCGAACTGATTTCACGTCTCATCTTTGAGTCTTCTAAAATTCTTACCTACATTATATATTATAGAGACTTCCACATTACGTCTAGAGGAACGTAGCCCACATAATGCCAGCACCATATTGCACACAGTCAATGGTGTTTCCTCCATGGACGTTTCTTCCAATATCTGGAGCGTATGTGATGATAGGCTTAGATACCTTCCTTACTCAGGGAGATACTCGGTGTACTGTATACTAGCACACTGGATAGTATAATCCTGATACTGACTCGAAATCTTGCGTTGCATAGCATCTCCTACATGACGGCGGCCTAATACGTAGAAGTCGCCGCATATCGCCCCTTGATCGGTAATCATGCTGCCCGGCGTGCAACTAGTAGATCTCCGATTATTTTACTAGTATTTGATCAGGTTACAAGGACAGATTCGGAATTGGTCAGCTAGTTTACGATGTTTGACGGCTATCACACGCCCTCCTGACGAGAGGATCGAAAATATTGTCTAGGTGTCCGAGAGCACGTGCACCAATGAATTTCCAAGATCTATGAGAACTTACGTGAACTCTCTATCATCTTAATAACTCTACTAAGACATCAGCCAGCATTTGATATCTTTTAGCATAATCAGCAAGCCACTGTAATATAATTGGCGGGCTAGGATACTCAGAGTTAGGGAGGGGAAGGAAGAAATCTAGACAGGGGTAGAAAAGCTAAATCTAGCGACAGAGAAACAGGGCAAAATTCAAGATGAGATGAAAGCCTACAAAATCATCTCTCATCTCTCATGTCTCGTATCTCAGAGCTTCGAGAGCTTCTTCAGTTTAGCTATTGATTCCTCCTTTTCCCATTTTTCCTTGAGGATCTGAGCGCGTTCAACCTTCTTGAGGAACCCCTCATAGACCTTTGGCCATCCGCCATGCTGTGTAGTGCGAATGTCGGTTGCGCGACCGGTTTTGGCGTCTATAAAAGTGATATAGCCCTGGACCTCGGCGACTATAGTCTGCTGCTTAAGCGAGAAGACGGAGGTGGTGGTGTAGTAACGCGTCGGTTCCATGCGTTCCTGTCTATTCGCGATTATGAGCTATTCTCCGATTATCAGCCACGCGACGGTCTCGACGAGGCGCACTTTGACGTCATATTACTACGTACAGAATCGGGATATTTGACCTGTCTACGGATATCTAACTCGACTCTCCGGATGGCAGGGATGACTGTCTTGCCATGCGTCATGTCGTCGTATTCCTGGTCGGTCAAGAACCCGTGGCAGCTTTCCATAGTGCGGTGGAAACCGAGGCCTAAGAAGTGCATGAACTTGGACTGCTTGACGTGGCCAAAGGGGTCTTGGTCGTCTGCCCACAGCACTCCACGCTCAATCATCGTCTCGGGATCATATCCCATCGCCTCGAGGATGGAGAGGGCCTTGGCCCGGAGGGGCGCGTATGGGTCGCCGTTGGGATGAGGAGCTGGTGCGCCGGAGCGCGAGTAAGGTGAATCATATGCCGATTCAGCCAGGCTCGAACTCCCTCCCGGTTTTTGGTCCTCAGCCATCATGAATAATATGAAGAATGCGTTCCCATGACTCTGCGGCGGGGTGAGTGAAAAGCCCTATAATCGCTTAAGGCAGAGTAAGCGAACGAGAGTGCAGACGAACTAACGTAAGCGAGATATCCAATCAAGAATATGTCTAGATGTATACAGTATAGGCGATTCACAATAATGCAGATAAGATATATAAGATACTTAGTGTAGACTTGGAGACTCTCAATAACACGGCCAAAGTGAAACATCTACATCAATGAGAAGGAAGAGGAAGTAAAGTGAGATCTGACAATCCGTAAGCCACCCCGCAATAGAGGGTCGCCATGTATAATTGGCCATCTAGTTATCGGAGGGGAGTGTTATTATCACGAAATCCGACTGGCACTTGGTCAGTAGAATTGAGTGAGTTATACATTTGCGAATTACATGATGAGATTTCCTGCAATTCTTTTTCTAATTAAATAGCTTGATAAGTTCGCTCATTTCATTTATTTTGTAGTGCGATCTCAATCACCACCACCTCCAATTTAGTCGCCCGAATACACACTCCCCTTTGATCTAACTTATGCTGTGAAGTGACGACGAGGTAAGGTGAGCTCAGGTGAGTAATAACACGCCCTAGGCAAGTACCGGTATCGCAGCCGGGGTGTCTTTAAGTAAATAGCTTACATAGCATGGCATGAGTCGTCCTTAAAGTGATTGTCTTTTCCCTCTATCCCACGTCATCATTCTGTGCCGAACATACTAGACACGTTGTAATAACTTTGACGCGAATACGAAATCTCTTTCCGGAACCCTAGCAAAACTTCAAACTATTAAACATAGCATGGGGGCGATGAGATAATGGCATCGGAAAAACTCTTCCAGGATATTCCACCATTCCCCGACAATGTCCCAACGGCGGCGACCTCTACCATCTCTCTAGCAGATCTACGATCGGGAAACCAGGCTGCTACTACGAGTTTGTTAGCTTCGGCCCAAGAGCTAGGGTTTTTCCTGCTCGATATACGCAACGATGTCTTAGGAAGAGAACTAATGGATAATATCGACGATATCTTCGCGATGAACAAGGCCACTATGGACCTCCCCGATGACATTAAGAATATTTATCTTCATAATGCCCCTAAGAGCCTCCTTGGGCAAGTTCTATCATCATCCTCATACTCGACACGCCGATTTGCTAACTAGTGACGCTTCAAGTTATAAGCCTCTAGGCGGCACCAAGATCGAGACAATGGAACCAGACCGGTATGAATGGTTTAACATTGGCCAGGATGGCTTGACACGGATGTGCGCCCCTCCAAGCGCTTCCGCCGACTATGGAATCCAACCTTCCACTCCTCAAATCCTTTCTCGAGAAAGGCAGGGATATAATTGAGCTGATATGCCGCACCTTGGCGACACAGCTCGGACTACCGCCAGATTCTTTCACATCTCTCCAATCCCCTTCCAAACCCTCGGGGACTGTCATTAGGCTCATCAAAGGACATGCATGTTTGGCTGAAGAAGACCTAAGGACCACCCTGATCCATCATACTGACTTCGGCACCGTTACCTTACTCGCCAATGTGTTAGGCGGCCTCCAGATCTTGGCACCAGGGAGGTCCCCAGCAGAGACTGACGACAGCGCCTGGCTTTGGGTGCGCCCGCAGCCAGGTTGCCTAATTGTGAATCTCGGGGATGTCATGGTACAGTGGACCGGCGGCCTGTTACGGAGCAATGTGCATCGCGTCCGGTACCCGCCGGGCCAGCAGAGCTCTCACGATCGATACAGCGTAGCCCTTCTTGTAAGGCCGGAACGCGATGCAAGCATGAGGAGATTGGTCGGCCAAGGGAACGACTATGAGAGTAGTGAAACTGATAACCTCACAGCCTGGGAGTGGGAGGTGAAGAGATCTATGGCGCTACAGAAGGGAGAGGGTTATATTGGGAGCAGAGGAGGAAAACTCACAGAGAAGTATCAGTGATGTGTGATGTGTTCCATGAGTGAACCAGGGGAATCTAGTGAGTGGGTTATTGTTCAAGGCTTCACATGGGCTGTAGAGACTACACTTACATATTACATAGCTAGAAAACACATTTGTATGTAAGAGGGTGCGTTAGCACTTAAATTGGTCACATTACTTAACCCACATTCCAGTAGTTGGGGGCACGCAGAAGTAACCGGTATGCACTGTTAGATTGCGAGGCTTGAGAATGATGGGATCATGCATTCGGTCAACACGTAACGCGTTTATAATATTATCCTAAACCGGTACCAACACGTTGAAGTGAGCGCTCACAACAAACTGGTTAAACCAACCTCTACCACGCAATAGCGACCCTATGGTTGAATGATGTAAAATTCTGCTTCGAAGGTATAAACATATCCCGTCGCTTAGTGAACCGTGGCAAGGTTCTAGTTTATATGAAAACATGAGTAGCAAGAGTAAGGGTAAAACTAATTCGAAAGACCGAGACTAGATTCCTTCTACTTACAATCCGGAAAACACTACACGCTTAAGAAGACGTTCTCTCTTTATGGCATTAGGGTGATCTATCTAGGCCTCGCTCTTTCGAGCCCTTCTTCCAATCGAGAGTGGATATTGTCAATATTATGATCTGGAATGGAAATAGTAATTGTCAATTGACACTGAACTCTCCGATTAGGCTTAAGGTTACTGTTGTAATCTCTCATGAGTCCAATCTCTAGACGGAATACCACGTCTCCGGCGGCTCTCTTTCTTTCCGGCTGATCTTAGCACGATATGCCATGGCATTGATTGGGTTAGCAAATTCTGGGGCTTAAGTGGCTGAGCTAGTGATGCTCTGTCCCACACCGGCTTTGTTAAGCGATTGATAATTCGTCTAGTATGATTGGCCATGCTTGTAAGTAGACTCTATCTAAGAGAACCCAGGCAACAAGATGTGTCTAACTACCTAAATGGTCTTGTCTTCATTCGTGATATCATTGTCTTCTATTTCGTCATCACTATCCAGATGCTAGTCAGTCGTCTCGGGTACATACGGGCTTTCATAATCTTTTTTGACAAGCAATTTGACCTCCTGGCCCAATGACTGGTTAGATATTACAAACTGAACGAAGACATTGTTCTCTGGGCTTGTTGATAATACGTTTCTCATTGCTATTCCATTAGCTGCTCGAAATATAATCACTTCACCAAGCTTGGGAGCTAGGCCTACGAGTGAAGGAATATTCTACATCGTTTTCATTTAGGTGTTTTCTTTTGCTTTTGGAAAAATTTGACGTGTTATTCGAGAACCGAGCCTCGATTATAATGAGTGGTAGAGTCAAGTTGGTAATTGATAGTCTCAACGTGCGTTAGCCACCGGCTTTTACACGTCCCGAGACCTCAATCTCACTGGGTCAATCGCCTAGAATAGGCCTAGCCTAACCAGTTCTAATGTATAGCCTTTGTTCATGTCACTTCATGATAGAATGGGGTACTGGAATGGGCCCGTGAGATTGAAATATCCGTTAGGGGGGTTGAGGTCCTACTTAAAGGATGATCATTGCCACCCATTGTTTAGAATCTTGTATGCTTCAACATTATATACATCAAGCTATCGACAACTACCCCATCACATAATCATGCGATTCTCAAAGGCAACCACGCTTGCTGCTGTAGCCAGCACGGCTCAGGCTCAGCGCCCTGACAACACGTCGATTTGTGATTATTACACAACGGCCTTGCTCAAAAACAATACGGCTGATAATCAGGCCACGTTACTGACTCTGGTAGTTAACACTGTTGTCATCGGGAACTGTAAGTATTTGATATTAAGGCTGCTATGGCTATTGGTATCTAATTGTTCTTTTAGATACGCAACCCAATGTCGGCGTAAAGGTCCCCGGAATTCTAGCACCTGGCCAATATAATGGAACCGATGTCAATCTTCTACCTTATTTCAACGGAGACCTCGCCTCCAGTAATCGTGGTGGTGACCATGGGGTGTCTGTCAACTTCCTTGATGACGGCGGCGCTGAGCCATTGAAGAACAACAAACCTGCTAACACCCAAAGCTCGTCACAATAGTAAGAAGGGTTACTCTCATAATACAAGGGTTTAGGGGTCTTACTAACTACTCCCGTGTAGCTTTCTTCTTACTCATCTATATCAGTTCTTCGGCTCGTTGTTAGGCTGCTCCAAGCAGGGTATGCCGGGATTCGCAGCATATGGTGGCCATGCCTCGATGTACGAAGTACATAAGTTCATGGCTTTAGACCCGTATGAGATGGGATATTTCATCACTCAAGTCGGCCTAGCTGCTTCTGTAAGTAGTACCCGAGTTCTCCTGTCGTTCACCTCTGTGCACCCCTGAGTCTATATTTTCTGTATTGTCTTACACAACTACACGAATTAGCTACTAACTATGACTCTTCCAGTCTTTCGGAGTCGCGGACTCCGATGTTCAAGCCGTCGGCTCCGCGCTGGCGTCTCTCTTCGACTACCGGTGCGCGCCACCGACCACTGTCATCCAATCCCAGGGCGCGCAGCTGCAGTCGATCTGCATTGCCGAGGACTGCCCACTAGCAGCAGACTCCGTCTGTGACAGCTACCAACCCGTTGTCGAGCCGTCGTCAGTCTCCCCGAGCGCGTCTACATCTGCTACTCCGACGGCCTCCTATTCCACAAGTTCCCCCTTGACCACTCCAGGTTCGACCGGTCCCGGGAACGCTACATCTACCCCTTCTGCTGCGACAGGTTCCTCCACCGCGTCCTCTCCCACTACCGTTCCTACGGCGGGTGCCGCTACCAACGGCTTTGGATTAGTTGCCGCTGCTGGCGGACTTCTTGCTTTGTTGTTGTAGGAAAGGTTTCGAAGCCCACAAGTAGGATGCCAATTCTTTGCTAGCACGATCTTATGTATAGTTGATTTTGGATGATGTGTGAGGGTTAGGGTATCTTATCGCGGGTGAAGCAGGTAAAGCTTTATAGCAGACGACATAATGTTAATATAGGTATCTTCGTTTGTTTAAGATCGCTTCGATGTTACTTCGTGTTCTGGGCTTAATCCTTCTTCTTACTTAAGTTTGAATTGGAGCTGCATTCTAATTTATCTGCCATTTACGGTCTAAGGTCCCCCGCAATGTCTCATGTGAGTCTGTTACTTGCTTTTTAGATCATGAAGCAGGTGTCTGTCAGCATACTGCTACAAGTTGTGGATGAGGTGGATGAGGTGGACAAGGTGTGTTGTACTCAATTTTCACATCTGAAGTCACGTCATTCGGTAAGTCATTGCCGAGATCAAGTTACCGAGAAAGGGGGAGAGAAGTGCTGTCATGATCCGTGTAAAAAATAAGATAAAGCTTCAAAGAAGACAATTCTTCCTATGGATTATTATATTAAACAAGAGTATACGGAAAAGTTTAATAAACAATTTCTAGGCCATTGGTTAAATTCAGGTGCAACTAGTAAGCGGCGAAAATCTCTACGCTACCGTTTGCGTGTATCATGGATTCTGTGGAATGACTAGTGAGACTGGGATAACGGAGGTCTCTCATTTTAAATGAATAAATATAATATAATGACTGTTTAAATTTATGACCCTCCCCGTCATAGCTTTCGTTCCAAAGCTAACTACCTTTTTAGTGACGATGTTCATAGTGAAGCCGCTCGTGGTTATTTCTATACAGTCTGCTCCTATACATTTTGTTCAAATACTTAGTCAGCTTACTTAGTGTCTAATTCCCACAAATTAGATTACATAGATTAAACCCATTTATCTCCGAGGCTCTCTCGCCGTGATAAAATGTGAGTCTTCCCTTTTACACGATTCGTCTCAACTGACGATACACGTGGGAAATCAACTGCCGCTTTAACGCACGCGTTGAATTAGGTAGTCAGAGCCAAGGCAAGATGACCGCAGGGCGGATCATGCAAATATATGATCTGCACCTTTGGACACCATCGGACCCTTGCCATGACGTGTTTGTAGCAATTCGGTGTCTAGGGTCAAGTAGGTAGACCAGTCATGACAGTCTCTCTGAAGTCGTATTCCGACTCATCAAGAGTATCATTCCAAATAACACTAGACATACGGGCTGCGTGATTCGCACATCTACACTAGTGATGTTGTTTTGAGACCCATACCCGGAGAGTCGGATTCTATCATGGCCCTAGTAAACCGACTCGCTTCCTCGCCTTATATGAGTTCCGATCAACGCAGCTCTGTGCGTAGGTATTCTGACGATCCCCCTGTCTACCGCTCTGATCTCCAACTGCCAGGGTCTAGTGTCCCACTAATTTATTACGTTATCGGCATGAATCATCGAGGTCGAAAAGCTCCGCCGCATTCTGCTCTTACCGCCTTATGACCCAGCTGCCCCTCTCATTGGATCATATTATCCCCCCAAAAAATCGAATTTACATATATATATATATACTAGATACGTATTAAAGCATTTATGTGATAATCTGATTAAAAGATCATCAGTTAGTGGCGGATGTATAAATCTCAGCACCGCCGTGTTGTGTTAGACAAGGCAGGTTTAGCGGGAATCAAGGATAAGCGGGTTAGTTCGGGCACAGGGCAGGAGTTAGTCGACACCCTATCTAGACTAGGATATATCGGGATCCGTGTAAACCCCGTCAATCCCGGCCATGGATTCGGCATACCTAGTCCCATTTGCCAGCAAGGTACAGCAACGTGAATAGCTCGATATGTCAGCATTCTGTGTGGTGTTAATAGGGGTTAGGTATAACAGAATTATTTTACTCTTTATATGTAGTATTAAAAATTTTCAAGCAACTAGCAGTATATACGTAGCTGTACTAATATCACTATAGTCTAATGCGGGGCTGTGGAGAGGCTAAGTCTACGGAGTCTACTCTATTCAGTAGGGGCCATCTTGTGACCATAGCTAGAATGTTGCATAAGTAATTTGGTGTTTTGATGCGTAACTTGGGAGATGAACGATGGTTAAGCTTGCGTCAGTTCACAGGAACCCCGTAATCCTTGACTGCTCCGAGATTGAACAATTAGGAGTATGTATATATCTATGTAGATGTCTATCAAAGATGACGGAGATGGGCGGAGGGTCGGGGGAACAGGGGTAGCGGGAGGAGCAAGGGATGCCAAACCGTCTGTGCCGTGTTCTACATACATACACACTTGGTATGTCGTGTAAACAAGATCCACACACCCTTGTCTAACTAAGAACTTTCCAATATCATCCAACGAGAGGTTGAGGCTTGGACTAGGTGACCATGCTAGCAAGAACAATCTGATGAGGCCGGCGGTTCCGATAATGCTTGTTCGAATTATCATGTCGATCTATGTCTTGGATCCGCGCGACTGTTATGTAAACTTGGTTCAATATAAAACCATTAGCGTTGGCCGATAGATTTCGGGAACTAGTGCTCCTAACATCATAAGTCGTCTACCTTCGAACGTGCTAACAGCATCTCAATCTTCAAGCTACGTAGACTGACCAGAATCATGTACACCAAGTACCTCCTCCCTGCGGCTGCCATTGCTGGCATGTCCCTAGCACAGACCTTGAGCCCTTCATCGTGCTCTGCGATCGTGTCATCCTTCATAGCCGGTGCTCCCACCTACGCTCCCGCGCTCTCGCCTTACCTGGACATCCCTCTGAACAGCCGGATTGAAACCGCGTCCACCGCGACCATCACACTACCCCCCAACACGTTGGAAGACCCAGAGGCCTACGTGGAGCTCCTCTGCAGCGTCGCGGCCGAGCTGCCGTCCTCTCTATTGCCCGACTTCCAGAGCTGGGGCTCGGGACTCCTGAGCTACGGCAGCGTCCACATCAGCGCGTACGACGCCTTCGTCACCGACTGCGTGACCACCGGGCCGGCGGCTGCTACCATCACCAGCTACCTCAACTC
>JAPESX010001046.1:0-11993 GCA_029590615.1 Nemania bipapillata | reverse complement strand
GACGATGAACGGCGTGGATGCGGGGTGGAACGGTGGCGTCCAACGAACGGCGTCGGTGTCGGTAGAATTTCCTAGCCGAATTGTATTTGGTGTTAGAGAAGTATGCGATTGCAGCGCTCGGGCGTCGCAGTGGTGAAAGGTCGCCGGTAAAGACTGTTGAGGCTCCGCGGCGGCTGAGTGTACTCGTAGATGTCGAGGGGTTCGATGGATGAGATTGATTGTCTGTGAGGCTAGATAGACCGGGGCTTTCAGGTAGGTTCGGTGCCTAGCCAGGCTTAGCCTATAGTAGACTAGGTAGATGCTCTATCTACATATCTATACAGAATAGAGGGTACCTATTAATGGACTCACTAGCCACGAAATGACGCAACAAGAGGCAAATACGGTGGGTACCTTACTGTAAATACCTAATTTACGCCACTGAGCACTGAGGACCGAGGTGATACCTCTATGTATACCTAGTTTTGAGCATACCTATTGACAAGCAATGAATGAAATATACATGACGATTTCGAAAACTTTTAGCTGAACTCGTATAATCACTATCCTAGCACTAAGATTAAATTATGACGTGATCTATACTTGAGTGAGTTTGCTGAACGATATAGCAAATATAATTCAGATCAACGTGCAATGTATTACCATGGGCCAGTGAAAAAGCCGAAGGGCAACCCAACCGTAACTAACCATCCACAGTCGCGGAGGAAGTTCTTTGGAATAAGAATGAGAACGTATCGGTATGATAATGGCATTTCCATTCTCAAGCTCGCATGGCTCATGAGGAGATCCGAGCACCCATAACAGCTCGCATTAACCGAGTACTTGTAAAAATCATCATGTCTATATGCATAGATATGGGTGCTCTTACCTATGTCGTATATATCGCTAGTCCGAGTAGTTTTGTAATAGGTATCTAGGTAATAAGTAGGTTGCGCTGGAATGTGGACCTAGGTACTACCTGTGTAGGATACATATAAATGGCAGCCTCGCAAACCTTCGGAGCTCTGAAACAAGGGGCTTGCTCGTATATGTGTAGACTTGTAAGACCCATTTGCGCGATGTTTGATCTCGTAGGAGTTGAATGAATTTGTGGGGGCTATGCTGAGGGCCTGGGATTGTATGGATAGAATGATAGAATGATACGATGAGAGAATGCAGGTGCTTGCTCGAGGGAGACAGGGAAAGCGTAGATATTGTCGATGCGGTGAATAGCCTAGACTTTGGGGTTTAGATAGATAGGTTGGATATGTTTCAACTAATAATTGATCTGAGAGACTGTTTTTCAACTTGTACTCACATGAAGGACCGGGAGAGCGTGAATGTAGCATATTTCTTGTTCTGTCATGTACAGAAAACGCAGTATAATAATGAATACTCAATACTACTCGTTATATTGTAAGTAGTAAATATAGACCAAGGCATTACGACGCTGGCATTGTATTCTGTAGTGATGCTCGGTTCGGGTTGTGCCTCGCCAGCCCTTCTAAATCGGGTGCTTGATCCTGGCATTCGCTAGGGTGGTAGGGGTATCGTCATCGCCTATGCGGGGATGCCACTGCGAGACAGGCCAACACCTATCCGACAGGGGCTTCGGCCCTTCCAAGGCTTGCTACTACAGCAGGTACCTACCTACCTACTTGTACATACCCTAGTAGTAGTAGTAGTATTATTAACGTCTAGTCTAGGGAACTGGTAACGTTGTACATACCCTAGGTAGCTCATATAGATTGTTACATGGGGGAAACGGGGGGCTAGCAGACTTTGTGGTTGGCTACACTTGGTTATTTGAATGAGGATGATGATGAAGAAGTGAAACGACGGAGAATATAAGTATTATAGATCTAGATAGCTCGTACCTAGTAAACCGAAGACATAATCGTCCTTGTAAGATCAAGACAGCAACGTGAGTGAGATCTTGGCTGACAGTGAGACCGTCAACAGCTAGGTAGGTAGGCTACATATGTAGATATGCACTGTACAAGTATAGCTACATAAGTCTGTGAGCACAGTACAGAATACTATGCACGCCATCCTCCATGTACCTATTTAAGTAACAAACAGACTCCTCGACTAAAAGGGTTATAGCCACCTCCCTATGTACTGCCATGCCTTTATAATAGGTATGAAGGCAGAGGATATATAATATATTGCCGTCGCTCCGCCTGTCCAGCGTTCGGTTGCTTGAGGATTAATACGGCAATTACGGAGCACGGCTAAGACACCCTATTGTTCCGGCTTGTCTGATCATGGAGATACCTCCAGAATAATCGGTTCGGTGTTGAACTTCCTAGACCGGAAGCTCTAGACCGAGACCTGGTCCGGCACCTTGTCTCAGCATCGGTTAATCCACGCTCGAGAAGATTCTCTGCATTTGCCCTTGCTTGGCTATCGGTATGCAGACTTACCGTAAGATGGACGGAATACCCTCGACCTTTTGGGTCTATTTGCCCGATGACTAGCCACGACGGCCTACGCATTTGTGCGGATATAATGCTATAACCATCCTTCGTTACCTAGCTGGCAATGCGGCTGTCTAGCGGACTATACCTATCGGATCTATGTACATACTGTACTATAGTACTTGTTAGCGGTGGTGACAACTCAGCACTCCGGACTAGGTAGTCCATATGAGATAACCACGGACCGAAGGTTGCCCACGCAATATTGTTAGTTGCCTTCTAGTAAGACCGATATACCATAACGTGATCGTGTTGGGTATTTCCGCTACCGATCTAGTGTATTTATGCATATGCGTATGTGCTACTAGGTAGTTGGCGTTGTATTCTGTACAGTAGCCTAGGCACTTAGTAACACGAGATACTCCTTTGAAGTATGAATACGAGTGAGTGTATTGACTATTCCGTATGCATTACTCATACGAAACCGAAACGCTGCCGCCTTGTCGTAGTCGCCGCCGATGTATTAGTCTACGCATATATGTTGTCCGCTGCTATGCCTACACACAGTCATCGAAATCAATTGGGCCATGCTAGAGCGTTTCAACAACACGAGATTGTTATGTCTATAGTAGATACCTACCTACCAGTAGGTAGGTAGAGTACGCTAATTCTTAGGCTGGTGGACCTCGGACTCGCTCCGTGATGTGCAGATAGGTGCTGGATGGATCGGGAGTATAGGCTATTCATCCGTCTGGGGAAGCAATGCCGATGGTGTGATGGAAATTGACAACAATTGCCTGTATTGCGTTCTTTATCGTTTTTATAGGCACTTGTAGGTCAGTCGCCGGATTTTCATCGCTTGATGATTAGAAAAGTTCTGTACAGCTACATTGTGGTGGTAGTAATATGCGTATTCGTATGTACATGGTAAAATGGAAATGATCGAAGGTTACATATGTTTGCTAGCTGGCATGGCTGAGACAACTAGCAGCTAGGCACCTTATCTCGATGGCTAGCCACACAGTACTTATAGATGCACAATCTACACAGACCAAGCGGTGAGTATCCATCTGAATATAAGCTGATGTTAGATAAATAACTCTGGTTGAAGTATGATACCAGACCTACTATGCTGTGCCGTGTTACTGTGCCCGCCAGGTTGGTAAATGTAGGTGTTGGATGGCTGATTTCGCTACCTATTTTTGAAAGTTGGTAATCCGACATCCAACATTACCGGTACTAATTATAACCACCGTACCGTACCGTATGGGTACCACCAATTCCTACATATGTACGCCATCTTCCGTCATCATATTAAGTACATGCATGTAGGTATGTATACATAAATAGATGGGTGTAGCACAGATATACAGGTGTAGGTAGTACCTTAGATACTACTACCTGCGCCGTGGGACACGCATTTGTACTGTAAGTGGGTGTAACACCGCAATTACGGTAGGTGGCTAATGCAGCCATATATGAAGAGAAAAGAAAGGGAAAATCAATGGTAACTCAATTGAGTGCCAGAGTCGACCCAGATAGGACAATCACATGTCGATTGAAGTGCGTAGGCCCGTTGGTCGAGACCAATATTCCTTTCATGGATATGCGTAGCTAATGTCTCAAAAAGGGAAATGTTGGTAGCATAGAACATCACGGTAGCATTACGTGATATGCCTAAGTGATGGCAAAACAAGCGGTATTCAACAGAAGAGAAGATTAATTGCGTATACATACAGATACAGATACAGAAACAGACAGACAGACAGACGTGTGCTGCCCTGACCAAGTGCTTACGATTGCCTACATGCCTATTCTAATGTATTGTAGCTATGTAGGGGTGCCTTTGACATCAAGATTTATCATACGTACGCATAGATTCTATGGTATGAGGAGACTGTTCACTTGCCTGTTTGGGCTGATTTACTGAAGAGAGTGGGCAGAATACTCGTTGCAGATACAGGGCACGTACAGTAGGTAGGTACATGGAGTCGGGTACTCGGGGCTACTGTTCCACATATGTGTGCCACCTATCTGCCTACCTACCTGTCTTACCGTAGATACATAGGTAGGTACTGTTCCAGACCCTCCAATCAAAAAGGCAACGCGGCCATCTCTCCCGGACCCCCTTAACCATTCCTCCTGATTCCGCCCCACCCACCAGCAAGCTCGCACCGTCCTCCCTTTCTGGGTGCTAGGGGGCAATTTATGGGGGCCAGCAGTGGCTGGCTTCCCTTGGGGTGTCTCAGGGCCTGCTTACCTAAGGGCGAATGATGAGGCCACGTTGAACATAAAGGACAGGCCTCGCTCCCCCCCTCACCTACGTCTCTAGCGACAACCTTCTTTTCTGAGCTACAGCGTAGGACACAGGACACCAGACGGGCACGACCCAGACCTTGGCAAAGGACACTCTGTCCTCAACCACCTGTCTCCACACCTCCGGTCGTCACCACCCTTCCACACCACACCCACACCACGCACCCAGCTACCAGAGACAGTAGACAGAGACGGCGAGCTCGTACCTCTCAATATCTAGTCGCCTAATGGATTGACTTGAGTCATTATCCCCCCTCTTTTTACACTCGGGACAATGCGTAGGCAGCCATGAAACCGCATGGTATTTGATGTAGTGAGGAAGAAGCAACAACAACAACAATACCATTCCAACTAACTATCGTCAATCAACTATTCTTATTATCACCATCTACCCACCCATTTTTGCATCCACGATATTCACTGAAGCATCCACTATAATCGTATTACACCCAAACATATCCACTGTGGTACTACCGGTCTTTCTGCCACTTCTTGTCGGTCTCCACGGCCAGCTGGGAAGGCCAACCGCAACAGACTGCACCAATAAACATGTCTACTTCAACGCCTACAGTCAAATTCGAGGCATCGCCTGCTGAGTCCTTGTCCACACCTGGCGATCTATACCCTTCTCTCTTCGATACCGCTCCTGTCACGACGACGATGGATCCTAGCGACAGCGTCATGACACCCGAATCGTTTGCCGACGATGACACTGCGGCGAATGCGTCGACTCCTGCCGCTTGTTCCACACCCGCACCAACCCCGGCCGCTGACGGCGAGAAGAAGCCCGTCAAGAAGCGGAAATCATGGGGTCAGGTGCTACCCGAACCCAAGACCAACCTTCCGCCAAGGTAAGCCTGCTAACCACTAGACTGTGGGTCATGTTTTGTGCATTTGTGTTGACATGTCGCATCAGGAAGCGAGCCAAGACGGAGGATGAGAAGGAGCAGCGACGAGTGGAGCGCGTGTTACGAAACCGTCGCGCCGCGCAGTCTTCGCGTGAGCGCAAGCGTCAGGAGGTCGAGGCCCTAGAGCAGCGCAATGCCGCTCTTGAGTCTGCCCTACACAACCAACAGAAGCAGAACCTGGCTCTATTGGAAGAATTAGCCAAGCTGCGAAGAAGCGCTGGCGTTGTGAGCAGGAGCTCATCGCCTCTTGACGTCTTGGAACCCTCGCCCCTGACGCTGTCTCAGCCCTTGTTCGATCAGTCGGCCGATGGTGCTGGTATGATGGACGACTTCATCCTCATGGCCGGACAGGATGGCACGGTTGATCCCGCTTCCATCTCGCCCGAGCTCGCGCCCATCTCCGATTCCGACCTGAAGACGGAACCAGCTCCCACACCCCAGACGCCTGCCCTACCGGTGCCCATGACGCCGACGACTTCTTMWGACCTATCTAGATGCGCTAATAACTAAACCGCGTCGTCTTACAAGTAACTATCACGCGTATCACTCGAAGGTTTGATAAGGGCCCTTTTATTGCTAGTATTGTGTAAGCATACACGCAACAAGCTACCTACTCTGCCACCTCCTGAGTACCTTAAAGTTCAATAGATATACTATTCTAGTAAGAGACTTGCAAGAAAAGGTGTACTCGGCAATTCTTATTTATGTTAGAGGTTAAGTGAGGCTTGTCATCAATAAGGCTGAATCGTGGTACCAACTGAAACCTCTTGGGGTATTAGGTAATACACAGAAATCATTTTTTTTGGAGGGGCGAAAGCACTAGAATAAGTACCACGGTTTGGATAGCAATCGCCTAGAAAGGTTAGTAAAGTATTGAAATATGGCGATTGCGGGGATTTGGCCGTTTTGGGAAATCATGGTTAGTGCTGGTCCTCTTCCAAACGACCTCGGAGTACCTGGTTGGTAGAAGGAAAGAAATTCGATTGTGTTAGTGAGCTTTAATTATCTCCCTAGTATGGTAGGTAGTATGCTAGTTGGTAGTGACAGAGAAACTAGGTGTCAATGGCTATATACAAAAAGTGGGTGAATTAGTGGCAAAGGGGGAAACACATAAAAGCGCTTATGAAATGCCGAAATTACTGTAATAAATCGATCCAGGCAGAGCCTGGGCCTGAGGTGAACCCTTTGCCAAGCCCCTTTTCAAGGCTCGTGCCGCGCAACATTGTGGAGAACGTCATAACGGGTGAAGATGGGACGTGCTTATATTTGGTTGGCTCCTTTTGTACGTAAAACACATGTACAATATAACCCGGAATTAACCATGCAGCCTTCCCATCAATGGGATCTGAAAGTAGGTACAGAATATTCGCGCTCATCTTGAATAGTAATACTCCCATTATCTTGAGCCAGTGGGAATGTATTTAGGACGAAGGAGGTAGGATCAGCTAGACACTCTGGTCCCTAGCGAAAGTGATATATGCCCGGACTTTTAGGTATATGTATTTAGGAGCTGAATCTTCGACGTAGAATAAAAATAGGAATACCTATGATGATTTTCATAGTCCTGCATAGCAGACAAAGCTTGTTGTTCCTAGAAGAACAAGCACCAAGGGTTGGACCCACCGTAACTCGTAAGTACATTGGTACTATATTTTTTTTCCTTTCGATAACGTTGTCCCTCCTAAGTTTCAGGGCTCTGACGTGGCATACCTATTGAGCTCCCATCTATAGCACTCTTCAGATTTAGGTGCCTGTGTGATATACCTAGGTAGTATAGGAGTGCTATATGTTTTAGGTAAATGTTTCTGTAGCTCGTTTATTTACAATATTGATTCTAGTCACATGTACATACCTATGTTGCCTATATTGATTGTATCGGTTGAAAGGCAATCACCCTGATATTGGTAGTTGGTAAGTCTTTGTTCACGGCGCTAGTTTGGTCTTGCTCACGTACGCCTCGGACGATGGATCAGGTAAGGGTAACTGGCATGTATGAGTGTCTGACTCGCCAACCATTGAGACATTTTACACCTTCATTCCTCTGTCGGGGTTGTGGAAACTCTTGAAGAATAGAATTTCTGGAATATTGTGTTCATATTTATATGTTCTACCCGCGTGGCAATAATACCGAGTACGTGCAAGGAAGGGCTCGGGGGACATTTCATGCAGATGGCGATGCTAGGTAGGTACGATTGGAGTGACAGCTCACGATGATACACTACGGTAGGTATTACACATCGGGTGCCCAGGGTACCATCCATCCACCACCACAATACCTATAACAATCTACTTAGCACCCTTTATCACTGTTTGCTATAGCTGTACCTGCAGTAGTGTACCTCAGTCGCCCCCCCCGTTAGACCCACTTAGCGGCACACTGCCCCTTTTAGCACGATATTCAATGTTCCTACTGGCTGATACCCCCGACGCCAGATCGAAGTTGGCAGTGCTACACTGAAGTCCCCACATTCATTTCCTTTGCCTGGTAGAAACTGGGAAAAAATCCAAGGACGTCCTGCTCGCTGGCCGATCACTGGCTTCCGTCTCCTGTGTGGGCTTTTACCTGGACGTCTTCACTAGACTAGTCCTCACCTTCTTTTCACCCTCCCCTCCCTGTACTCCTTTTCCCCTTCCTCCCTTCCGATCGATACCATTGTCGCGTCGTTATTCCACCCAACTGAGAGTCTAGGAACTCTCAACCACATTCTTTTGGAATCGCAACACGTTCATTACAATTACAGCTCCAGTCCTGTCTTACCACCTGGCCAAATACCGGCTTGCCACAGTTCTGGGAAAGCGTTACACAGCATCGCCTCGAAACAACCTGTTGGTAAGCAAATCTTCGTGACTTCGTCCCATCGTCCTATCGTCCCATGTTGAAGGGGTGTCGTATCGTGAAGATCTCGGTCTTGGTAGCGATACACAGTTTACGCTTCGTTCGTTATAGTTTTAAGCAGCATGCCTACGTGTTCATCGCCTCCCGCGTGGCGTTATTTTAAGCCCAAACCTACTCGCTCGCTTTCGTTGCTCTGCGATACTAACCTTGATTTTAGACAGAATAGCAACTTCATACCACTGCTTCTGGCACTATAACTTCTACACATTAACTGGTTCAATTCGCTCATCACGCTGCGACAACAATGAAGGGAATAGTTTTGAAGCTCGCCATTGCGGCGTCACTCGGCTCCGTGGCCGTGGCTCAGCCTCATCGCCATGCCCATCACGTTCACCACCAAAAGCGCGATAGCTCGCCTCTCGAGGAGCGCGATGTCGTGACTACTTACGTTCCTGCCACCGTCACTCAATACATGTTGGGAAATCAGGAAGTCTCCCCCGAGGAGGCTAAGGCTGGCTTGGATAAGGGACTCTACGTCGTCATCGGCGAGACCACGCCTTCTTTTACTCCGCCTCCTGCGCCCGTCGCTACTAGCACTTCGTCCAAGGAAGATGGTGTCTTCATTGAGAAGGTGACAACCTCATCGTCAACCTCGTCTATCCCGACCACCACAGCGACTCCCACCTCGTCATCGACCTCGACCCCCGTTCCGACGACATCAACTACCCCGGTGAGCAGCGGTGCTACGGGCATCGATGCTGACTTCCCCGACGGAGAACTCGACTGCTCTACGTTCCCTTCGGACTACGGTGCGCTTGCTCTTGATTACCTTGGATTAGGTGGTTGGAGTGGACTTCAATATACGCCCAACTATAACATTCTCGATACCGCCATCAGCTATATCGAGACCGGTATCAGCAGCCCCTCTAGCCAGAAGGGATTCTACTCATATGCTTGCCCAGACGGCTATGTCAAGGCGCAGTGGCCCAAGTCCCAAGGAAACACTGGTCAATCCATTGGTGGCATTTTCTGCAACGCCAAGGGCAAGTTGCAGCTGACCCGAAGCGACGTCAGCAAGAAACTGTGCCAACAGGGCATCCCTGGAATCACCATCAAGAACAAGATGAGCTCCGGAACATCCGTTTGCCGTACCGACTACCCCGGCACAGAGAACATGGTTATCCCACTCGACGCTACTGCCGGCGGCTCATTCCAACTCGCCAACATCGCATCCAACGACTACTACGTCTGGCAGGGTAAGGCGACAACCCTGCAGTACTACGTCAACAAGAAGGGCGTCAGCGCCGAGGAGGGTTGCCGATGGGTCTGCGATAGTGATCCCGAGGGCTGTGGTAACTGGGCGCCCGTCAACATCGGCGTTGGTCAGTCGTCTGATGGCATCACTTACCTGTCCATCTTCCCCAACAGCGCTGTGTCCACGGCTGTGCTGGACTTTAACATCGATATATCTGGCGACAACTCTATTCCTTGCTACTACCATGTTGGTGAGGGATTCTCCGGCAGCTCCTCCGGTTGCACTGTAAGTCTTAGGGTCCCTATCCGGATCGATATGCGAAATATGTCAGCTAACTGGGTGTGTTCTAGACGGGCATTCCCTCTGGTGGATCGGTTACCATCACCTTCAGCGACTAAGGATATTTATACTAGGGTTTCTATGTTTTTCACTCATGCCGCGTTCTTGTCTTGCTTTCTAATGGATACCTGTCTGCCACATGTAGCCTCACCAAGGCGATACTTCACGGATCCGCTCATGATGATGGTATATCGAATTTAATTGTTAGTGTGTATATTCTGGTGTCGTGCGCCGTCCGAAGCACGGCGAAGAAGCTCCTGGATGTATAATTGTGTTTTTTTTGAGATAATTGTCTAGATGTGAAATTAGCTATCCTTTCTTGGGAAAATGGCGTTACGTGATGATTGCACCAAAGTTCATGACAGAATCCATGCAAGTGACCTTGAATTTACGGGATGCTAGGTGCTGAAACTCGCTTTTTTCGAAACATGGCAGTTTCACCGAATAGCCAGTTGCTCGCTTAGGAACGTATGAATCACTTCTCTTTCTTTATACGAGGTGTCTAGACCGTCTTGTTGTAGCTGTTATTTATCTAGGAATCTATACCACTAAGTATGCCTCCATCTATCTATGATACTTTCCTTTCTAGCCTTGTGCCCGGCCACGAGTCCAACCAATTTACTCTCTCCACGATTTAGAAAGGTAGTAAGTAAATCAACCCATGTCTGCGTCGTGTACTTACATACAAGTACGTAGTGTAGGTAGGTAAGCCTGCACCCCGCAGTACTGGGTGGCCTAAGTTTGGCCAGGTGGTATCTAGTATACCTACTGTAGCTCCTCGCGGGCGCTAGAGAGGGCGGTACGGTAGCAGTGCATCAACGCACCTCTCGGATATGTAGACTTGCACTTTACCGGCTTCTACTTAAAAAAGCACTCTTTTTTTTCTTCTCTTCGTTGTGTCACAGCATCTGCGGAGCCAGGCAGCCACCACTCTGCTCCATTTACATGGATCTTCGAGTAGCTGTTACGTACGAGGTGCATGTTCTGTATTTAGCTACGTCCGACTGCGCAGGGTGTACTGCAGGTTGCAAAAGGTGAATATTCAGCTCGACGGCGCCCAGGGTTCGGATGCTACTAGAGATACCTACCCACGTACTCGATCGATAACGTTGGCAAGTACTAGGTAGTCTAGGGCCGAACCGCTTTCTTTAACCACATTAGGATATGATCGGAGTTATCGAACAAAAAGAAAAAGATAAAAGCGCAGAGACGGCAACAATTAAAAAAATGGATTGGTCTGTCTTCAACAACATGCTTCTCAATCGTGAGTCTTAGTCTGTCAGGGTAGCAATTGTCCCACGTGCTCGATATGACTACAATGCACCATTATCGCTTGGTAGGTATCCGTGCTCAACGCAGCTACGACCGGTCTACTACGACAAAGGCAAGTGCATGTAAGTTTAGCGCTGGACCGGAATCGAGTTGATGTCGAGGTGGGAACCCCTCACACACACCGAGCAGCATCTCGATTCCGTCATTACCCACCAACGTGACCATGTCCTTATTTACCTTAGCATGAATTAGGTTTTTTTTNCTCGCCTCTCCGAAGCTCGTCGGCTTCTATAGAGGTCAATCATATAGGTTTTAGCCTTGACCGACCTCTACGTCTGAGATTCGCATATTAACTCTAAGGTCGCTATCAGCGTGCAGCTCGAGATATAATCCATACTAAGTATACGCATACATAGTTAATTGCTCCCCACTTAGATAGATAGCATCGAGTCTATCTAGGATCTACCTATCTCGAGCCTATTTGGCGGGCTTAACCTTGCTGGTCACGTCGCCGGGACGCTGTGCCGTGACTAGAAATTGCTGTTGTGGCTTTTTTTTTATTTTTCTATTCCTCTGCATTCGAGCCGTAAGGAAGAAACCTCACTAACACGCAGAACCTACCGCCATGTCTCTTCCACGCGTTGGCTCTCTTGAGACGTTTCTCAGCA
>JAPESX010001045.1:0-11996 GCA_029590615.1 Nemania bipapillata | reverse complement strand
GTAAGCTGATTGCTGACCCGACTAATTTTTATAAATTTTTAAAAATTACTAGATTTTACGACTAGATCTGCTTTTAAGCACTACCTCGGAATAAAAACCTAGTAGCGCTGTGCTAAAAAAAAAGCTGCACTTTACCGGCATAGCAACAGCTACGCGACGCAAGGCTTAATTACTTATAAAGGCGCAAAATTACCTGAAGCTAACGGAGCGGCAATAAAACACTTGCATTTACTTCGAACCTAAATCCTGAGGCAACACCTAGTGCTAGTAGGCCGAACTTCAGATATTTAGACGAGAAGTAACCCCGCACGCTTACTTTCTTTTACTTTTGCCGGATTTTTTTATTTTTAGGTCTTATAGCAAAGCTTGTGGCTGTGTGGTGGATTTTCGGTACGTCCGACAGGGCTAGGCCTAGCTTCTTGGACGATGGCGGTTCAGAGGGCGTACGAGGTTTGGGCCTTTGCCTAGGGTTGTCGCTTCTCGGGGACTCTGGCAAGCAGCCTGATGTTCTCCGGGGGGCCTTTTATGAGACAATTCTAGGCACCTGAGTGCAAATCAGGACACGCCTAGCTGTAACACCACATTTGTATATTCATATTTTAATATTTAGTTCTGTTTTACTTTTCTTTTACTACTACGGGCCTTTAAGAAACCTAAAACACCCGGCCACTACGGCCTACTGGACCTGCCTATAAAAAGCTCGAACGACCACGGGTAATACCGTTAACAGACCTACTGCTTCCTATTTTTTTTTGTATCTGGATTCTAGCTTGCACCCTCGTAAAAGGTCTAACTACGAATATACAGCGCCAAGCACAAGCCTAGAGGGCGGGGCCAATAAAAACAGCTTGACTATCACGCACGCTTACCATCCGAAAGGATGAAAAAGTTTAATTTGTAGAATATCTTGTATAGTAGTATAGATAGCTCTGCACGCCGCAAACCCCTAGGGAGGTATGGGGGCCTCACGGCCCCCCCCCSGGCGTTAATATTACCAACCAACCAACCAACCAACCAACAATCATTGCTTTCGAAATACTGGGGCAACATAGCACAATGCCTTCTATGACTCTAAGTTCAACTATGACAACAATCGATTATATACTGAACGCTGTTTTTCTTGTAAGTAACATAGCAATAATACGATTAATGATAGACTAAGGGAAGCCAGTTAAGCGAATCTATAATAATGCCTCAACCGACTGGCCTCGCGCTTTTCTTTATTGAGTTTAGTGAACAATTAGTCTATTTCCACTGACCTCGTGCCGAGGACCTCCTGGTGTCCATTTCTTTACCCTCCCTCTCGACAACAACAATTCTTGTTGAAACATGGTTACAATACGTCGATGGAATAACTAAAAATCACTTCGGGCATATAAAAACGGACTGCAATTTTTTAAGCTAATGACCTAAAATTTCCATATACTTAGTTAGATCACATTGTTATCACAATCATCCTACTTATACTGGCTAAGTTAAATTTCCTTCTATTCGTTCATTGTCACATATGGAACTAATCAAATATTTATTGCACTTTCTGGTATAAATCCTGTCGTTGTTCTTGTTCTTGTTGTTGGTTGTGGCGCTGTGACTAGCATTGGCGACTTTCAACTGTCTTGTGGGCATTTAAGAAGTGTTAGGATGCAGGGAGAATGCTACTAGGGCCCTTAGAGGCATTCATATAAAATAATTATGTTCATATAAGGGCGAGAGTCCCCCCAGCTGAGTTAAGAGATTTCAGAACCTAATGTTAAGCCCTACACCTATACTACCACCTAGCCAATACCCCTATACTGTTCTCTATGTGACCTATCTTCTCTCTGGAATAAATACCCTCACAGGAAGCTATCAGGCGGTCTTGCAATAGCTCGCTCGAACTGCGCACTATAGCGTTGCACAATATCATCACAGTTATGATGAATGTATTATCCGATCTACTTAGCAAGTGACATTGTTCTATTTCGAGACACTCCTTCAAGATTTCAAACAATCTTCTTACTTTTATATCTACTAACATCCACCATCTGGAGGACTAGGGTTAGTTTCGGAAAGAACCCGATTCCGTGTATCATCTTGTCTACGTGGTTACTCTCTGTTGGATTGACTATAACCAGTGTGGCCCTTTTTCAAAAAGCTTATCAAGATACCATATCTACGGTTATGAATAACGTGGCTTTGTTTTTTGTATATAGTAGCGGTCACTGTCCATAAGTAACTAGTAAGATATTTAATTGACTCCCTGCTTAAACAATCGCTCAGTGTATTCTAGCAATCTTCGTCCTCTGCCTGGCCCCCCTTCTAACACTCACTGCGAATGCGAATGTTAAGGAGCACAGAGAGCTCACTCTACAACCTCAGGGGACTTCTGGTATTCTGCACAAGCTATCCGGGAAAGCTGTGGCTCTGGGGCACAATTATAATCCTTTTAGCTTTACCAAATAGCACAGAGAAAACATGATGCCTTATTCAGTGCCTTCAATTTTCGGGTTATTTTCTCGAGAAAAATGAATAAAACAGAAAGGGAGGACTTTTATAGAAACAGCTCTTCTCCATCTACACTAGAATTAAGCTCAGTTAGGAGATATTGCCGAGATACTGGGTGAGGTGGATCAGGAGCATGCTATACAGCAATAGAAGCAACGCACATGTTCACTAGGAGGAAATTTTGAGACCACCAAAGCAAGCCAGGTTCCAAGCCTCAGTTACAGAATTATTACCCGAGCTGCTTCAACTAGTTGCTTCATGATCAATTGCGGATATGCAATAGAAAGCGAAGCAAGCGACACTGGCCAAGGCATCTACTAAAACGGAAATGTAGGCTATACAAACCGCACTTTGGAGGCCTGACCTTGGTCACAATGACTCTTCCAAAGATTTTACTTGAATATAGGTAAAATGCAACGATTGTAAATTCTATGTGTGAGAACTAGCTGCCCTTCTAGAAAAGGTTTCTAAAAAGCCTTCTCAGCGAAACTATATATATAAGAAAAATTCAACGCAGATCATCGCACTAGACCTAATCAATACATCCCCCCTGAGGACTTGTCCACTCACTCCGTTTTACTACACAGAAGCAAGAACCTTCGAGCGCCCAGGTGTGTGCCAAATGCTCCTCTCCCGCAATTTTACTGTGAGATTTAGCACTTACAACTTTGGATTGATGGATATAAATGAGGGAATAAGAATGATCAATGGTTAAAGTAGAAATCCTGATTAATGGCTGGGAGTTCTAAACCGACATGATTACCTGCTCACCCAGATTTATAGTATTTTATGTAGACTTCCAAGATGAAACGCCTAGTATTAAATGCTTAATGCGCATCAAATTGCTCACCCCCATCAAAGCCTACATTCAGCCCACGATTCTTCTAATTTATCTCCCTACTATTCAGCCTGGGATTTTCCCTGTTCATTTTCCTCTGTGCGATGAGAAATCAGAGATGGAATCAGATATGGGGGCCATGGGCAAGGGTTTCCGGTATGAGTGGGTGCTTGGCCTTCGTCGATCACGCACGAAGGATTTTCTGGGGAAATCACTAGTTTGCTAATAATGGCCTAGAACTAAAGGGCCTACCTATACCTCATACCTACATGAAAAATGTACTTTCATCCGTTAAATACCTAGTCCTAAAGTTGATCAAGTTTGACGTTGTTTATTTATTACAACTACTATAAATCTAGTCTAGAAAGCTTAGCCACGCCTAGGCAAGGGTAGCGTATTAGAGGGTTTAATAGATGGATCAATTGGTTGCTGGCCTCTCTGGTTCCTGAGAGGACCGGAAGTCCTATATATAACTACCTAATCGCCCCCTGAAGGAGCAGGGGCCATTCTCACGTAGCAAGATAAGTGTCCCGGAAAATGCCTCGCCCCTTCTTCTACCTCAATATAAAGAATAAATGAAGCCCTTTTCGCCAATCTACAAGAACTTCGTAGCACGCATAGCCCCTAGATAGCCAAGGGATGTTCCAGAGGGTTGCATTGATTTCTTCAATGGTACTGGCTGAGACAGCCTTAGAGGGCACGCAAGTGATGGGGGTAGGTACTTCGACTAATTGATTATCTTGGCTTTTGCTAGGTTCCCTTTAGGGTACAATATTCTTTTCGTTCTTCCCTCCCTCTGCTATTCAACCTTGGTTCTTGCTAGGAAATACGGCAGCCGCTTTCTACTCACGAAAAGCGGTAACTATCATGGCTTCTTTTAAGGGGCTTTTGGCGCTTGCTCTAGCTGGAAATGGATTTTCCCACAGTGCTGGCTTTAGTTTTCTTGCCCCTCTAGAAAATGAGGTAGTTAATGAGGACTCAATATACACAATCAAATGGTCTGCGGTGTCATCGACTGGCACTTGCAAGCTAACTTTGCTTATCGGTCAGACTCCAGATTCTCTAAGTAGACTCTGGGAAATAGCATGTAAGATATGTCCTCTATTCACCAGAACTTTATAATCCCCATAATAACCATATCATCAAGATGGTATTGATGTTGCAAGTGGAAATTTTGCCTGGCCAGTCGGCTTTCCAACATCTGGGGCAGAGCTAGGCAACTTCTATGGTATCAACATAAGCCTAGACGACAAGGAGTTATTCTACGAATCAGCTCCTTTCAAGGTTGCGGCCGTAGATTCTAGTCGGGCGACACCGTCGACGGCATCTAGGAGCTTTTTGACAACTCGAAGTTATGTTCTTCAGACACAGAGCGCAACAGGCTCGGCCACTTCCGTCGTCATCTCTGCACAGCCGAGGCCGGGGACCAGTGCATCTTCGGCGGCTGATGATCGTTCAAGTCAGACAAATAATCTAGCGGGCACGAACTCTCTATTCTCATCAATTACACAACAAGCGCCAAGATCCAGCAGTACCGAATCCTCCACAGACCAGCATGGAATAAATGATAAGCAACGCCCTATTGAACGCGGGTTTATCGCAGGTATAATTATACCCACTGCTGCACTATTATGCTTGGTTGGCTTTATCATGTATCGCAAACTCAAAAGATTAGAGAGGCGGTCTGACTCTGGGAGGGAAAAGGAATTGTTGAGAGACGGCCAATCGCAAAAATTAATGGTCCGCCAAGGGGTGGTGGCAAATACCATGAGAAGATATGAGCTTGATGCGACAGGTGAAATCCACGAGGTGGATGGTAGGATGAAGCCAGCAGAACTAGACGCTACCACGAAGGGTACCTCACCCTCTGCTAACCCGAAGTTGAAAGCCCGCGCTTGAGGCTAAACCAAGTTCGAAGAGCCTTGGATCTATAGTACACGAAGACTTGACAATTAAAGCACAACTTTCTCGATTTATGATATCCTACCATTTGAGGTTGCAGAACTGCGTGAAAAGTGTATTCAAAATTGTGTAGCTACGCCTCTCCGTTAATCCTAGACATATAGTTGAAGATAGTGAGCGTATGTCAGATGTCCGAATAGCGGAGGTCGAATTCTTATAAATTGTTGTAGAGATTGGGATTGGCTAAGGTCTATGGAAGAGATGACTACTATGTCCGCGGTAGGCATATGGTCTCGCGTACATATACCCTTGAGATTACAGGAGTATTAACGGCGTTGTTTTCCCTCGGATGTACAAGTATTGCACAGCGTGCCCAAAAGACCTAATTACGGTTATAATAGTCGTGATTGATGCAATATCGGCCGTTGGTTCAAGGACCTAATATACTTTATCTTGTGAAGCAATACGAAGCATGAAGAAAGAATAAAACCTCCTATAGTCCCTGGGTCGGCGAGAATTCTTGCATAGACGAAGTGCACTGACCTTCACCAGGAGCTATCTAGAATTTAGGGTGTATTTAAAAGGGTTTTTGCCTTCATTTTAATAATGATAGGCGGCGCGCAACTGCCTGTGCACTCACCCATATTTAAGCTTCGTCTGTGCCTTCGCAGTATCTTGCGTGTACTCCTTTAAGGACTTTCCTGTAAAGTAGATGCGACCCATAGTTTGTACAGCCCTGTAATATAGTTGAAATGGGGCTTCCAAAGACTTCTAGATCCCTCCAAGCATGTACATCTTACAGCCTTAGTTTCACTCTCCATAGTTAGGCAACAGCCTATCTAGCTGCCGGCTTATATTGCCGATAGGATTCCTCTCTGCCAAATAGGACAACCACCGGCTACCACTGACCGGAAATCATGGTACGGATGATGAAATAAGTTACATGTACCTAAATAGAATAGTAGCAGGTACGTCATGGCAGGGAGGTGTGCAGCTCGCTTGTGGACTCTGTTNATGCACCCCCCCCCCTCCCCCCTAATAGTAGCGACGCAGTCTAGACTGCCATTATTGCCAAGGTGAAAGGGATAGATAATATCACGAAAGTTTTTCGCAGTTGACGGGGCGTTGTTAAAAGACGCGCGTTGACTCGGTAACCCCTTAAACACTTAATTTTGACTGAGGTATAAGGTCGTCTATTCTAATGCAGAGCCTGGTAAGAAGGCTCTGCTCTTGAGGCAAGTAGTCTTTTGTTTCACTTAGTCCTTCCCGAAAACGAAGGTATAGCCTGCATCGAGTTACATCCTCAATGCTTGTAGCTTGTGCTAAGAGATGCAGCGCTGCCGCCGTGTTGGCATGGTTCCATTGGTTTACCAAAGCGCTACTATCACCAGCGAATGGCATACGCTATAGTATACAAACTTGAATCGATTATTGGCTGATCCCGTCGAAAGGCCACCCCTACGATCATACGTAACTGCCGACCAGCTCCCTTGCTAGCCCCTCTATATTTCAGTAGATGCAGTAATAGAGAAGTTAATGGTAAGGATGAAAGGCTTAGATTGCGTCATGGTGATAATATGGACAGCGGTCAGCCATGTCTCGCACACTCGCTTGATGTCGAATATTATACTACATGAGACGCTTCACACCTATCGTGTAATTATATAACATCCTGGATATCCCAGGTCTTTCAAACAGAGCTACTCATGGATCCACACCTTGAATACAATCTATATTGCCCACTATTATTGCCCCTTCCTTACTTCAGACATTTGATAAGCCGACTGATAGAGGTACTAAAAGGCAGACTACCTTGTGATAAAACACAGCGAAAGAAACACGCATGACCTTCAGGGATTCAATCTCGGGGTTTTAGGTGTATTGATTCGCGTACACATGCTATAAACTTCTACTGTTATTTGATCTCACGATAAAAGGATAATTCTTCTTGATGCCTCCTCTTAAAAAATTCATTCTTCGCCCATATTCTAAGAGTGCCGGAGTCGACACGTCCCCTGACTCTGTTTACGAAACATTCCTCGGCCAGGTTGTAGTATCAAACGAGTCTGACAATGAAGCGGAAGCCGATTCGATCCAACTTGAGAGACTAGCCTACAACCCTAGAGAAGTTGGTTTAGCACCGAGGGCTGCCACTAATACCATCCTATGCAGATCATGTTCGAAAGATTTAATAATTAACGACGGTTGCGCTAGATCCGCAGCGATAGTTGGGAATTTGGACCATGGGACACCAACTTTGGATATCTCCAGTTTATGTCCGAAGCCATGGCATGATGATACAACCCAGAGAACATATAGAAAGGGGCGTCCTCCCAACGCAGATGAGTCTGGATGGATACTCTCGAATTCGGAGAGTCATGGACAGACCATTGACGATCATTATCGTGAGTTCTGTCTCGGAGGTGATGAGGCGAGAGTTGCAACGCCGCCTACTTTGTCTGAGCTATCTAGTGATATGGAATGTCCGTTTTGTGCTAAACTCAGGGAACTCTTTCGCAAAGAATATGCCGGATGTCCCTGGTGGAATAGCCCTGAGTCGGTGCTCCGCTTCTACGTACAGTATGAATGGGTTGAGCAGCGTACCACTACATCTAAAAGAGAAGAGGAGGAAGAATCAGCGCAAGTTAGAACAAGTGGAAAACTAGATTGCCTAGCAGTCATAGTACAGCACCCAGGTCTTGACCAAAATTGCGCGGACGTCTACAAATTTGATATTGTAGCATGGCCAGGTAAAACACTCTCCGTTACTTTCTGTCGAACGAATTTACTTATTGATTGAAGGGGAATCTCGAGATTGGCTTAGGATATCAAGGAGCCCATTAGATCCCAATGGGCCAGTCTCGGATATGAACGTCCAGTACATAAAGCGCTGTGTCGACCAGTGCATCAATGAGCATCAAATGTGCAAATCCAGGCTACTGTCGGGCGCTACATTCACACCAACAAGGTTGCTAGATATCGACTATAGAGATAATATGGTGAGGCTGGTAGAAGGCAGCCAAATTAACTCGGGAGACCACCAGCTCAAGTACGCAACATTGAGCTATTGTTGGGGAGCCGCAGTCGCTATGGAGACTACTGAAGAGAACATAGAAGACAGGAAGAACGGCATTACTATCACTGAAATGCCACAAACTCTTCAAAACGCCGTTTTTGTTGCTCGCAAATTAGGCATTCGTTATCTTTGGATTGATGCCCTCTGCATCATCCAGCACCACGAAAGAGATTGGGAGACGGAATCAGCTAAAATGTGTGATACCTTCGCTCACTCTTACATTACTATTGGCGCAGCTATAAGCTCTTCATCCTCCGAGAGCTTTCTTCAACGAGATGCAAGTAACGAGTTGAATATGCATTTTTGTTCGTCAATCCAACCTAACATCTCTGGCGACTACTCGATCCAGCTAGATGGAAAGGGTGGCATCTCCAAAGATGTTGACCTCAGCAATACGAGGTGGAATACCCGTGCCTGGGTTTGGCAAGAACAAATAATGTCCACAAGACAACTGATCTTCGCAGGGAGAGGGCTTCAATTTCGATGCGACAACGGCATTCGCCTCGAGCGCGGTGCGATTACCGATGACCCTACCATGACCCTGAATATGGGTTCAGGCAATATCGATTACTGGGAAGCCTTTTTGAAAGAGTTCACGAATAGAAACATCACAAACCCCAAAGACAGGCTCGCTGCCGTGGCCGGAGCAGCCAAACATATCCACACCACGCTACAGCGAACGGAAGACCCGATGGAATACCTCGCAGGCCTGTGGTTGGACGCCAAGCTTGAAAGGTTCTGTTCTCATCTTCTATGGATGTGCGATGAGCCCGCATCGTCGTTCGATGAAATGAAAAATGATTTGCTAAATGAAGAACGATACTGCGCTCCGTCCTGGAGCTGGGCTTCCAGGGACAAAGGAGTAGATTTTCGGTGGAAAACTGTGCCAAGATTCAAAGTTATGTGGAAAGACTTGCAGCCGGCTTGCTCCGACGCTATGGTGGTCGTCAAATCTGGATCGTCCATCGTGCTTCAAGGGACAATGGGGCCTACGCCAGTCAAGCCCAGCAGTGGCACTTTCAACAAAGACGCAAAGAGATGGGCCAACCGATGGGAAGTATTAAACCCGCCCAATGGCACCTTGTATTTCTGGTTGGACTGGATGCCAGAAATCGAGAACCCAGGAAGCGTAGACCCGCAAAACGATATCGAGTTATTTGTAATCGCATTAGAACCTACTCTGGACGGTAAGGGTAACGGATCAGCCTATGGTCTCGTACTCGTTCCGTTTGAGGATCGGCATTACCGCAGGGTTGGGATGTTTCAACAGCATGGCAATGTAGAGTGGTTTAGCAGTTTCCCAATTTGCTATGTCAAGATCAAGTAATAGGGGATGCAGTGATGGAGTCTAAGAAGGGAACCCTCTAAATATGACTGGGCAGGAGCTCATTTCGATATAAAAAGCGCTGGTGATATTTTGAAAGGGTGGATTGATGGAAGTGACGATTAGCTACCAATAGTATAAGGGTCATCTTGGTTATTGATATCCTAGTCCAATTACCTAGTTCAAGTTGATATTTCGCACTGATACTGGAAGGTAAATCTGACCATCATTGCGTGAACATTAATTGCTCCCTATAGTGAGGATAGGAATTTCGCTTATAGAGCGGACCAATACTTTAAACCTTACTACAGGATATCAGTCCCTTAGGGCGACAAGTTGCGAAAGTGATGTGTTCCCTAACGGCAGTATGGAGTGACACTATCTATATTCGCAAATCCTTAGGCCTAGAATGGTCCACTACCTGTAATAGCAGACTAATACATTTCTACAGTAGGCATGTATAGTTGGTTATACAGCTTTACATCATTAATTCTATGTACAATAACTTCAAAGCCTGGTTTCTAGCTTTAAGAATGATTGTTAATTTCCATCGTGCTTTAGCGGCTTAATAGGGTGGGGGGAGTAGGTAGGGCGCGGAAGCGGCACTGTTCGGAGCAGGAGGGCCTGGGGGTTCAACCGTTCCGCTTCTCTCAACATGGTACAGCCGATCCCAAAACGGAGACCCGGGGGACCACCGCATCGCCACGGGCAGCCAATTTTCAGCCATGCTCACTGATTCGTATACTCCCCAGCGTATCGAAGGTTTTTAGAATAGCGAAGGAAGTGAATCTTGCAGTTTTAGGACAGCAATCATAATATACACGAACGATGTACCGAAAACGCCATGAAACATGTATAACATGTATATGGAGATGAGTGGTTGGTTTCAGCGAAGATGCTGTGCCACCACACAGCACATCACCCCGCCTTGTCGCCTGTATACCTATCTACACAGCGCTAGGCATTCTACTAGGCAGCAACCACCTACCTATTGGCCATAGCGATCGAGAGCTATCCTAGCTACTGTACTGGTCGAGGTTGCAATCACAGCAGGATTGATTACAGCCGCCATCATCTACCTCCACAGCAGTCTCGTACTCGAAATGAAGCAGCTTCACTGATTATCCTGTATCTCGTAGTTAGATAGTAATCCAATCATGGGAAGGTCAGGATACCAGGGCGGAGATGGCAGTTATACGTATGGCACTTTGCCATCGCCATCGTCATCTTCATATGCAAACGCAAGAACTGAGCAATCGCCTCTGACCACGCACGCCAACCAGACCTCAGAGTCTCGCAGTCCGTCCAGGAAGTTAAAGAGCTATCTCCCCATTATAGTGGTCGCCGCCCTGCATCTCATCGCCGCCTTCTATCTCCTCCGTTTTCTAGGCTTCGGGAACTCGACGCAGACCCCTCCGAGTCCTCTGCCGACCTACAATGTAGCCATCATCGGTGCGTAGCTATCCTTTTAGTTTCTTTCCAGCCTCTCGTTGTAATCACGAAGGTGGGCTGCCTAACTTTCTTAAAGGAGCCGGTCCTGCCGGTATTGCAGCAGCTTATCATCTCCGTACTTCGCCTGCTGCGCGGGATGCGCAGTTCAACATCACCATCTTCGAGTCCAAGCCAGTCCTCGGCGGCGTCCTTGCATTCCATCATGCAAATGGGTCATCCATTTTCCCCAGGGATCACCCGACGCAGAGCCCAATCACGGCAGAGGATATTGCCGGCAAGGCGCTATTGTGGAACAACGCACTCTTCACGCGAGACTCGGAGAAGATCTTGAAAGACAGTGTCAATTTTGTCGAGGTCGGGTCTGAGCAAGTTGGCTAGTAAGTTCCCCGTCTTCCCTCTCGTCTGTCCCTGGGAGAGTAATCGACCATAAATAGGCCATAATGCAGAAATGAGTCGGGCGGTTTATCAGCTAGTAGCCAGCTAACTTTCTCTTTAGTTACAAAAATAATGCAAAGATAGCGTCGGCAACACGCCCGTATAGAGAGACACCAACGGCGAAATGGCTTGAGCTCTTATGGCTCTACGGAGGCTCCGTCGTAAGTAGTTCTTGGCTTGTTTAGTTCTTAACCCAGTCGTATGCGAGAGAGAGTACAGGGGCTCTTTCATGATGCCTTGAGGGCTATCATCGTCTTGGGGGGGGNCCTCAAAGCAGAGTCAACTGACCCCAGACGATGTAGTGGCGGGGAGACCAGCTAGCACAGGACGGAATCTTGCGCCAGAGCATTCTCAAAGCCCCTTTAAAGACCAACATTGAGGGTATCTTCAAGGCCCTCGGCGTTCTGAAACCCCTGAAGCAACTGGCGAAAAACACGCTCAAAGAGCGAGGTATAAGCGACCGATACGCGACCGAGATCCTCGAA
>JAPESX010001044.1:0-12000 GCA_029590615.1 Nemania bipapillata | reverse complement strand
CCCCCTCCCAAATACTTCTACCCCTCCCCTTCCCCCCTTTTGCAAGCCTTTTACATAGCACATAGCAGGCCATTTCTAATTCGTGGGGTCTAGGCGGATCCGGTTTTACTGGGTGCACGGCGTGTGCGAGCCCGTTCACGTGCAAGAAGCAGGTACGTAAATCTTAGCTCGGGGGGGAAGTCGGCGTGAGGTGGGACGGCAGGCTGACCTTCTGGGATGTCGCAGAATGAGTACTACTCGCAGTGTGCTTGAGGCCTTATCGGGCAAGGAAGACAAGCACGTTGCCAAGAACGTGACCCTTGAATGTAACGTTCATCTTAGTAACGTGATAAGGCAGCATGTCATGGTGTTATAGTTGTAGATGTTATTAATTGGAGACACGGTTGGCTTTACAGACTGTTTTCTTGGGATAGAACGTACGCGCCTATCTGCTTGGTTAGCTGCTAGCTTTAAATTTGTTTGGAGGAACATGAGTTCAGAAGCTCATGCAGAAATTCCCCTAGCTTGTTATATATCTAGACGTATAGAAAGCATCACCCTTTTGTCAGGCTGCTAGTTGAGCCCCAATATCAACCCCGCAAGACGCGCCTGTCACCGATTCCGTCACCGGTACCGTCACCGGTAAGTATAGTATTTGATATAATGTGTCACCGAGGGGACAATTGATGAGAGGCTTGATTACTGAGGCGTTCCAGATTCCCCGTCCGCTAGTTCCCGTGCGACTTTAGGCGTAGATGCGGTATTAAGCTGTGCTCACGACCAAATGCCTTGCCAACAAGGTCTATCCGCAGGATAGAGTTTTGGTCTTGGGCAACATGAAAGATAGGAACCTCCTCGATCGAGTGGATGTAAGAAGGATCGAGATTGCCAGGGGATGCTTCCGCAACTCCGCAGAGTAGGATCCTGCTCTCCCAATCGAACAGCCCATTATCCTCGTAGTCGACGATAAGATGAGCTCATATTGCATGCAATATTTCAGGCCTCTATTTAGAGGTTCTATAGTCTGCGAGAGACATCTGTCAGACTGCGAACTGCACGCTGCAAGAAGCCCAACTAGCGGCCGCCACGATGGACTGTCACATTACATATGCGCACTGCCGTAAGACCCTGTTGCTAACGTTCCCGTTTAGATGTAGCAGCAGCAGCTAATAATTGATACAGGCGATTTCGCGCGTCGTCGGTTCAACGCGGGAAACAGTCACAGAGAAACCAGGATAGATAGAGATTTAGCGAAAGGGAAAGGGCGCGCCTCGTCCATTTAGTGAGTCAGTGACACCCCGGGCGGCCTTACGTAAAGAAGGCCGGCGCCTGTCCGCCGTCAGTCCGGCCGTCCGCATTCGGAGCTAGGGTACCTTTAGTGGGACGACCCCACGAATAAGGAACGGGCAGCCAGGTGCTGTTAGCAGCTAGGCGGTACCTAGCTTGCTTCGGTTGAATCATTCGCAGGGTGCTGCCCCTCCAAGCTCCCCAACCTACCTCCCCATGCATGGTACTACCCCGCCTCCGTGACTCAAAAATTTTTGACGTCGCTTTCTCCGATCCAACCCGCCACGCGCTGACCTGATCTGCATACACGTGTATTTCTTCCCATCCGCTCGTTCGTTACCTGTGGGTACGGTGGCAGCAATATATTATACCAATGGACTAGTGCCAGTCTGTCTGTTCAAGTACCAATTGGGATCCACAGGTATATCTATCTCTTCCTGTTCATCATCTTCAGGTCTCCAGGGATACTCTTTGTTTGGAATTGGACAAGTAGTTTGCGACTTGCCCCATTTTCTTTGCTTTCTCACCATTGAGCCTGTCTGTTCCTAAACCTTGGCCAACATTCTGCTGCCATTATGCCGTTGTAGGTTAATTAAACTGATCGCGAATGCTCCTTTGTGCAGGCAAGCATAAGCATGTGTTTTGAGCCATTGGAAGCTGACTTTTCTCGTTCCTCTCCTACAGCCTCAAAGAACCGTGGAAGAAGTACAAGGCATTCAAGGTGAGCTTCATTCTACTATGCTCTGGCCTTTCGTCCTTGACTTACTTAGCTAGCCACTCCATTTGCCGAACCGACAATGGCCTGACAAGGTTATCGAAAAAGCCCCTCGGTGGCTGTCGTATGTTCGCCAATTCACATTTTCAGTGTGATTGATGTGTTGCTAATAGCCTGGAAGTTCTTGCCTCCGCGATGGCAATCAGAGTTTGCCCGATCCAATGGTGCGTTTCTTCATTCCCGAGAAAGCTACCCAAACTCCCAGTGCAATCTAGAGTAACGTACACGCGTCGTAAAACTAACATGGCTAATCAACGAATAGAACGGCGATGAGAAGTGGCGCTACTTCAAGATGCTGTGCGACCTTGGCTACAAAGAGATCGAGGTCTCTTTCCCTTCATCATCCCAGACCGACTTTGACTTCACCCGCCGCTTGATCGAAACCCCAGGAGCCGTGCCAGACGATGTATTTCTACAAGTTCTTTCACCCTGCCGCCCCGATCTCATCCGGAGGACTGTCGAGTCCGTCCGCGGGGCGAAAAATGCTATTATTCATATCTACCTCGCAACGAGCGAGTGCTTCCGGCAAGTGGTCTTTGGCTACACAGAAGAACAGACCTTAGAGCTTGCCGTTGAATGCACTAAGCTCGTAAGGTCTTTGACAAAGGACAATCCCGAGGCGTCTGGAACGAATTGGCAGTTTGAGTTCTCCCCGGAATGTTTCTCTGACACAGATCCCGATTATGCTCTCAGGGTATGCCGCGCGGTGAAAGCTGCATGGGGCCCTAATGCAGCAACCGGGGACCAAATCATCCTCAACTTGCCTGCGACGGTTGAGCTAGCAACACCAAACATATATGCAGACTTAATAGAATACTTTTGCAACAACATTGGGGACAGGGAGAGCGTATGCGTGTCTCTGGCAAGTCATACCCTTCCCATCTTTCATCGCCGTATGACAACTTTGCTAACAATTTTCGGCAGCATCCTCACAACGATCGTGGGTGTAGTTAGTATATCCCGTTCTAGCGTCGTTATATCCCTACTAACGTATTGCAGGCATTGCAGCAGCAGAGCTAGCTCAGATGGCGGGAGCTGACCGTGTAGAAGGGTGTCTGTTCGGGTTTGTACTCCGCCCTGCATTTATGATTTAAAACAGGATTCTAAACCTTTCACAGTAACGGGGAGAGGACGGGTAATGTAGATCTTGTTACCCTGGCCCTAAACCTTTACACACAAGGTGTAAGCCCACAAATTGATTTCTCCGATCTAAATTCAGTCATTGAGATGGTCGAATCCTGCACCAAGATTCCTGTTCACCAGCGTGCTCCCTACGGTGGTAGTCTCGTTTGTGCAGCCTTCTCGGGCAGTCATCAAGATGCAATTAAGAAGGGGTTTCAGGACCGTCAGCGCAAAGGCCTATCTAGCGAGGATCCATGGACCAGAATGCCCTACCTACCACTAGACCCCCAAGATATCGGTCGCAATTATGAGGCTATCATCCGTGTTAACTCACAGTCTGGAAAGGGTGGAACTGCTTTCATCCTACAGGCAAAGCTAGAGCTCGACCTCCCTCGCGGCCTCCAGGTTGCCTTTTCCAACGTTGTCCAGCGTCGCGCCGAAGAGCTCGGACGCGAGCTGCTCGCCACTGAGATTACCCAACTCTTCGAGACAACTTATTTTCTCCACGACAACCCCTATTTTAGCCTTGTCGACTACACAATTACCAATGATCGCTCGCAATCCCCTATGCCCGCAGAGCTTGGCAAAACCCAAGACACGAAAGACTTGGTACGTATCTTCGAGGGCGTGATCCTTATGGACGGGAAAGAGTTGAAGCTGCGAGGCCGAGGTAACGGACCAATTTCGAGCATGGTAGCCGCCCTCAAGGAAATTAATATTGACCTTGACGTTAACGACTATAAAGAACATGCCATCGGTGAGGGTCGAGGTGTGAAGGCGGCCTCATATATCGAGTGCAAGCCTGCGGGCAGCAATCAAACAGTCTGGGGCGTTGGTATCCACCAGGACGTGGTGCAGAGCTCTCTCATCGCTCTACTTAACGCAGCAAGCAGTGTGAAGAGAGAAAGCAAGAAATAGGGGCCAAGCGCTGAAGGAGATCTCTCTCTCACTCATGCGGCGTTTCTTTAGGGGAGCCTAAAATGTAGCACATGCCATACCTTGGGGATTTCAGAAGACAGGGCTTCTGTACGGAAAAATTCAATTGTACATAATATCTGGGTATTAANGGTAAAAAAAAAAAGGAGACAGAGAGATAATGGTGTGTTAGCCAAAGCAATATCCAGTTAGCAAGCTGGACAGCAGTTGCGCATGCAACTATGGTGCCTATAAACCAAGCTACCATGTAATAGCATAACTGCTTCACATTTTGAAGAAAACTTCGCATATTTGTCAACAAATCGAATATTCGAGTTAACTTTTAAGTGAATTGGTATTTTTATAAATCCTCCCAAAAAAACATCATCATAGATCATTAGCAAGTATCGCTCGAGTTTAAAAATATGCTGCTCTACAACAGTAGACATGTCTCCCAAACCACACCGCCTACAAATGTGCCTCTGAAGAGAACCTAGGAGCTATAATACTCATACGTACTGCGTAGGGTTGCATTTAAATCTTAGAACGGGTGTTACGATGCCTTTGTGAAAGCCTCGCTAGTACTATTCGGACTATATGCTAACGCAAACAAAAGAAGAGGATTCTATTCCCCGAGACGAATATTTGATGACGTCAAAGCTCCTAGGTCTCCAGTACATCGAGGAATCTTCGAGCTGGCACTACCGAGGATTATTAGATTGTTAGCCTCATCAACTATAGAATAGGTGAAAGACTGGGTCCAACGTCGATTTTATGCATAACGTGAGCTCTAAAAAATTGAGAGGTTTGTCTGCTGGAGATGATTTGTACGATGCGCAATGATAGTTTACTTCTCATTCCGTAGATGTACTACAACCCCGCTTATTTGTACATCTTGCATATGCAACGCAGAATCTACGAGCCGCGACAGTGCGGAGCGCCTATAGACCGTTGCTACGTAGTTGGGACTCAGGGCTCTGAATGGCTGGGGTACACTGTGGCAACCAGCGAGAACCACTAAGACAGGTAGGTGTAAGCCTTGCCACTCAGCCGAAGCCACTCCCAAAAGATTTTCAGGTACAATACTGTACATACCTACTGTATATCGTGCCTTCTAGTAGGTACGTTGGCACCACTAGACCTCACTATGTACATTAGCTTGGCGGTCAAGCCTCACTTGACTCTTTGACCGAACTTTTCACATGGCATGTCTAAACCTACCATCTTAATTTCCCTATATTTGGTGGATCCATTGTCACATCCATCATCCTTGTTTACCAACTACCTACACCACCTCTGTATCAGTCCTATGGCCACTGCGTCTCCGGTCATTTTCTTGTTGGGAATACCTTGACAAGCAATCTTTATTGCTATTTATCCATTAAACTACATTACCTAATCTTACTAAGTCATCCCTAGCNAAGTATGGACACTCCGGCAGCAGAACTGGATACTCCAGNCAGTAGAGAGGGACACACCACCACAGATGACCGCTCCAGCAGTAGAAATAACTATACCAGCAGCAGATACAAACATCCCAGCAGCAGAATTGGATACGCCAGCAGTAGAGAGGGACACACCACCACAGATGACCACTCCAGCAGTAGAAACAACTATACCAGCAGCAGATACAAACATTCCAGTACCAGGAATGGACACTCCAGCAAAACTAGATACCCCAGGAGAGGTGGATACCCTGACAGCAGAGACGGACACTGCACCACCAAAGGCGGACACTCCAGCACCAGAGATGGATACTCTAGCAGCGGATACGAACACGCCAGCAGTAGACATACATGCTCTAGCAGGAGACACAAACTCTCCAGGATCAGAGCCATCTCGTCCTGAAGCTGAAGTCATTGCTGAACATCTACCCCCAGGGTATACAGCTGAGTTCACTGGCGCTTCCACCGAAGCACCAACTACTGCCTCATCCGCTACCGGTGTCAACAGAAGCCCATTTGAAGAGGATTCCTTGAGCCTACAGGGCGGCGATATGCACCGTGACATCTTCAAAGCAGGGACTCGACCCCGAATACGCGAACGAGCTGCCACTTTTCACCACCCACCCCCAAGTATCTCTGGGGACGACGAACTAGGAGGACTCACTATGGATGAGCAGCTAGCTCCTAATGGTTTTCGGCGGGCCTTCCTCCGCCAACAGCAAGGAAACCAGGCATGGGCTGCCAGGAACCCCATCACCAGGAACTTCGCCGAGTATCTTGATCTCTACGGCAGTTTTGCGGGTGAGGACCTCGCAGACTCTGATGACGAGGCCATCATCGACGAGGAGGAAGAAGAGGAGCCAGAGGAGCCAGAACATGAACTACCGCCAGAGAGAAGGCCCCTTTTGGGCAGTAAGAGAGGCTCACGGGGGCCACCTCAGTCAGCCACGGCTAGCACTCGTAAAGCGTTCTTTACGCTATTAAAGGCCTTTATTGGTACCGGCATCATGTTCCTTCCAAAAGCATTTGACAATGGCGGAATGCTATTCTCATCTATTACTATGGTAGTTGTCTCTGTTGTCACCATGATGGCGTTTCACTTGCTCTTGGCGTGTCGGTCACGATACGGCGGTGGCTACGGTGAGATCGGCGAGGCCATTTCTGGCCCTGCGATGCGAAATCTAATTATGAGTTCCATCGTATTATCGCAGCTCGGATTCGTATGCTCGGCAATGGTATTTGTGGCGGAGAACCTGACATCGTTTTTCAAGGCCGTTGCCCCCGGTGAGAATCCGATCTCGCCTGCGATGCTCATCCTGATCCAGGTGCTCGTTCTCATCCCTTTATCATACATCCGGAACATGGCGAAACTAGGACCTACGGCACTGTTAGCGAACATTTTCATCTTGATAGGTGTTTCCTACATCTACTATTACGATATAGCTCACATTGCAGCGGAAGGTATCAATCCGACGGTAGTCCGCTTCAACCCAAGCAAGTACACGCTCATGATTGGCTCGGCCATCTTCACTTTTGAGGGTATCGGATTAATCCTGCCGATCAAATCCTCGATGGCGAAACCCGAGCGCTTTGAATGGCTTCTCGCCGCTGTCATGTTCCTCATCACCATTGTCTACACAGCGGTCGGGGTCCTCTGCTACGCCACCTTCGGCACAGACACTTCGATTGAGATCATCAACAATTACCCGCAGGACAACAAATTCGTCAACGCCGTGCAGTTCCTCTACTCGTTAGCAGTCCTGGTCGGATGCCCGGTTCAGCTCTTCCCAGCCATTAGGATCCTGGAGGGGGCTATATTCGGCCGCCGATCGGGTAGGCGCAGTCTACGCACGAAGTGGAAGAAGAATGCGTTCAGGTCGTTCCTAGTTGCCATATGCGGCGGTGTCTCTATTATCGGGACTGGCAACCTGGACAAGTTTGTTGCGCTAATAGGGTCCTTCGCTTGCGTGCCCCTCGTTTACGTCTATCCTGCTTACTTGCATTACAAGGGTGTTGCGACTTCAAGGGCCGCCAAGATTGGAGACCTCGTCTTCATCGTGGTAGGGCTCGTTGCTATGGTGTATACCACTATTGTTACTATTGTCAACAGCTTCATGGATTGAGCGTTTGTTTTCGTGTATTTACATTGTTTATTTATTGTAGCGTACTGGGTGCGCATGCACGCATCCTCCCGGTTGGAAAGATTGGGTATGATCATCTTGGAGATACGATTCTCGACATCATCCGCGTTGGGCGTTCATCCTAGGGTTTAGAAATTTTCTTGCTTATGGAGTTTGAGTATTTAATCAAGAAAGCGACATTATGCATTCCCAGAAATATGGTGCTAAAGGGACGATGGAGATGAACTAGTTGTAAGTTGTATGGGAATATGTACAGAATACAGCGGGTAGTCACCAGAGGCCACAGCCTAGTAGGTTTGCGAATAACGGTTGTTTAATACAATTGTCTCCTGATTATATATACTCTTGTACCAACAATACTAACCTTTAATGTTCAGAGTGGTCTCTTAATTAAACGTTTGTTTTTCCCAAAGACCATGCTAAACTACGTAATGATTAAAACTGCGTTTTTGTTTTACGCTTAAGTATATACCTAGACAAGTAGGTGTCTAGTCGGATCTGGGTATTCAACTCGCCCACTTGGTGTAAATGCCCGTTGTGATATGATACAAGGCTATCTTACTGGCGAGGATCGTCCAGGTGCAAGATCCCAGCTAGATCTAGATTCAAATTATTCACATACAAATCAGCCTGGTCAACAATTTATGCTTACGTAGGTCTCTATGCCATCGGTATCTTTGCCGTGTTAGCCCGTGTTGGGCGAAAAAGCAGGGCGGAGCCGGAATGTTACATTAGGCCGACTATCTTGGTAGGCTCATGTGTTAATAATTTCCTCTCTGGGTATGAAGCTTCGTTGAGTGAGCCAATTGCAATCGCTCAGGATGCCATAAGCGCTGTTTTGGGGAGTGTTTATTGACGTTTGTAGGTAGAGGAGGTGAAACTGTGGGCCTACGCTACGGCGCAATTGGGGGTCAATAGGGGTTATTGGTACTGTGTGACTAATCGCAGTTAGCTGATTGGAGATAGGGTGCGAGCAAACGGCTAGGTCGAAGTATTCTGTATAGTCGAGGTTACGTAGATGAGATAGATCTCCAGTCAGGTACGAAAATATTCTCGTCGGTCGCACTTATAGCCTACTTGAGATTAAGACCTCGAGCATTGTTGATAGTCCATTCTAATAGGGATGAACTACCTACAGGGATATCTCTACATTTGATACGGTCAATAGTACGTCTCAACAGGTACTAAAGATATTCGGAGGGTTCTCATCAAGCCTCCGAGTGTTTGGTATCAACGGCAGATAAGGCTGCTGCCCTTCCCACGCCTTTCCCGGGGTTTGTCGGCCGAACGAACCGTTCCCCTTTTTCTCCGCAGTTTATAGGTTTGTATGGGGTAGAATGAAGAGCGGTCGAGACGTCAAAAGATTAGATATGGATGTAATAGTCCGTGGTGGCCAAGACCGGGGAATATATCTAGATGAATGCATAGATACCATATCGCGATAAAGCGAGATAACGATGTTGATAGCGCTGGAGTTCTTTCGGCATTCGGATTGCAACTTATCTTGTGTCTTACCCAGCAGACTTTGGTATTTTCGAACTTCCGGAGGCTGGTTAGGCTCGTGGAATCCTCTTAGTGCTAAGCTCTGAGCAGGTTAGCCGTCTTTCCCGCCCAGCCTTTTGGTCGTCAGTTAGCGTAGCAAGTTATTGGTCCGATAGCTTCCGTCTACTTTAAATAATGCCGTAGTTTTAGCCCCTCTTGGCAATGGATATGTCGTCATCATGCATCGATCGGTTCTGCTCCTCTWATTTTTTTCGTATTGTCCACTTGGAACAACCTGAGCTCCTATTTATAACCGACAACAACCGACCACTTACTAGAACACCATTTTGCTATGAAATTTTCAGAATACGAGTAAATTTTCCTCTTCCAAGCTATGTAGTTGGACTAGGTACTTTGGGGCATATCTGACCCGAGCTGCTGGAGTATAAGCAGGCCTATTAAATGTCAATGCCAAGCGTCTATTATAGCAAGTAGTCACGAGATCATGTATTAGGTATTGTTTGCGTCTCAAGATTGTTTTCCAGTATCAATATTAGAACTTTAAACACCAACAAGGGAACACCAAAGTCAAAAATCCACAGTTCCAGTTTATTCCGTACGGCTGCCATTTGCTTGTAAAAAAGAAGCATGACTGGAAAACGCCCAACAAATCTCTCGCCTTACGATTACAGTATAGTCATGAGCTGGGATCGCCGCTAAGAACCTTGAAAACGTGACAAAGAGGCTCTACAAATACGTTACGGTATCTAGTGTGCCGCGCTATCCAGCTAATGACGGTAGGTACCACTTGCCATGCACCATGCCAAGCCGCAAATCCGTCTATTACGAATACTGTGTTTCACCAACGGTCTACTTCCCCCCTATCTTGGTAGTGTACATCCATCATGATGTAGGCATTTGGTATCAGTTAAACATATCCTAAGACTTGTACTATGCTGGCTTTGTTTCTATTATGGTTCACAAGTACCATCTATATGATCTAGAGCTTGTTTATAGGGTCTTTTTATCCATATAGTGTAGATCATTTATCTACTGATACATCTATAAGCTATCTAGACTAGACTACCAACGCCTAAGGCGGTGACATGTCGTCTCAATCGCATACGTCAGCTAGACCGGGCATTCTACTGAAAAGTCTTCCAAAATGTTTTCATAGGTACGCGTTAGACACACTCTACTTGTCTAAGCTGATACTATTAGGTAGCAATAATACAGCTGTGCCGTATAGGACCACAATACATTCAAATGTGTACGTAATATGACATGACGCTCGAGTGCTGAGTATTACGATGACGATCATAAAGCGATTGTGTAGCAGACTATAGTAGACAGCTGAGCGCGTGCGACCAATCGCCTGCAACGAAACGGCTCCAGCAAGCCGGCTCCGTGTGGGGAGCAGCTTAACACCTTCCAACACTGCTACCGTTTCCTCTCCCCGGTGACGAGGATAAGAGGTTCAGATTCCGCCTCGACTATGTAGGACCTATGTACATAATTTCCCCGCACCCACGACATACTAAAGACTTGGTATTTGGCGGCCTCCGGTTCGTTTTTCTTCGTTTTGTTTCGTTTCACTGGGAAAAGGTTTTATTATGAGTACTAGGAGAGACTCGCCGGTACATGTGCAACACTTGATAATCAACATAAAACTATAGAATCCCTCCAAAAGCGCTTCTAGTAGGTGGCTAAGGCCCATTGAATCGGCTGTAAGCTTGCCACTTCGACTTTTTTTTTACCAAGTGGCTGCTGACAGGCTTACCTTAGCTATGCGGAGAGCCGTGTGCGATACCGATTGTGTGCATGTACTTGTAGATTGGCACTTCAGCACAGTGAGCTGCCAATGGTTCGACAAGTGGAATCCTTCAAGGGTATCACGTATCTAGATACCTGGGCACCTGCAGGAGGATGCACGATTTGTTTGTTCCCTCTCACTACTTGTACCTACAGTAGATAGAGTACATTACATAGGGACTCAATCTAGTTTCCTAGTGCAGGAAGTCATGCATTAGTCGCAGACCACGGCGCCATGCCCTGCCGGATTCCTATAACTCTTGTGGTCATCTTCCGTCAGAGTTAAGCCGGCCCTGGGGCATCGCTGCCATTAGCGTCAATTTTAGTTGACTTGACTGGGTTAGCGGGACAGCGCAAGCAAGGGCAGAGCTGTAGATTACCGGCATCCAAAAGTACCTGCCTAGGTAGATAGACAGGTAGGTACGACGTAGGTACAGCAAAACCAATCTGTCGAAGATTCCTTCCTATCCATTGTAGTGCAAGTGCAGGAGATATCTGTAGATAGCAGGTAGATAGGCAGATAGGTAGATGTGATCTCTACTCTACAAGTACGTACGTACCATCCAAGACACCCCGGAACTCAAACGAGGGATCGAACCAAGAGTCAGGCTACATAAACCACCCGGTCCCGTACCGTTGATCTTGCTTATCCCGGAGGTCAGCTTACTGCCTCGACCCTCAGCAATATTCTATTCTTTAAATTACAACTAATTGGTCTTGTGATTTATGCTAATGGGATACCCGTCCCCCAGCATTTTGCTTCCACAATCCAATATTCCGCTTTCCTAGCGGAGTTCACACACACTCTCTCCCCATCCGGCACTCAAGATGGAGGCAGTACCAGTAGAGAAGCCCATCGGCGCCGAGCCCGGTCTCAATGACAAGGCCTCCCGGAACAGCGACTCGATCGGCGAGGTGGAAGATGGCAGCAACCAGCTTCGCCGCCATCTCGGCAATCGCCAGATTCTTCACTCCCTCTTTCAACCCTATAGGCCCTTCATCTAGGCTAGCCCTTCTCTACGCCCCTTCCTACACACTAGGC
>JAPESX010001043.1:0-12012 GCA_029590615.1 Nemania bipapillata | reverse complement strand
ACCGACGCCGACAAGAGCGCCATCGTGGCCGAGCTCCAGAAGAGCATCGGTGCTGCTGGTGCTAACGAGACCGTCAAGAACTTCCTCGCTACCCTCGCCGAGAACAACCGCCTAGCCCTACTGAAGGATATCTGCGATAAGTTCAGCGAGCTGATTAGCGCCTCCCGTGGTGAGGTCGAGATGGTTGTCACATCTGCCCAGGTACGCTACCTCGCGAGTGCACACTGCATGCTTATAAGGATACCAGCTAATCAACCGATATAGGCACTCGACAGCAGGACCCTGTCCCGTCTCGAGACCGCCGTTGCCAAGTCTCAGTACGTCGGCCAGGGCAAGAAGCTGAAGGTGACGAACGAGGTGAAGCCCGACATCCTCGGTGGTCTCGTCGTCGAGATCGGCGACCGCACAATCGACCTATCTGTCTCCTCTAAGATCGCGAAGATGAACAAGCTCCTCACCGACGCCCTGTAAAATCACCAACTATCTACTTTTTCCCATCTTGAGGTTTGGAGTGCAGCGGGGCAGGGATGGTTAGAAGCTGCGGATATGTCGAGAACGGGAGATTCATCCCCAAGCCCGGCAACTCCTCCCTAGCGCGGGGAGGAGATGCCGTTGTGTGTATAGGAGCGTCAAAATAGATAGGTCGCATTCATCTCCAGATCTAGCAGCATCCCTTTCCTTTGTGTGAAGAATATAATCCATGGTCTCAAAACCCGCAGATGCTTCCCCTTTTACCGATTGATGAACGGTAACGGCAGATGTTGCGCTCCATCTACGTTGCTCTCTAAGCCACTCCTAGTCTTAGCATTTAATACTTATGGACTATCCTAGACATGGGTTGATATTGGGTCTGGCCTTCTAGACATATTGAGTATATATACTACCAAGACCAAGGCCCCCAGCTATGTGGCACTGCATAGAAAAATCATTTTTAAAAAAATATCGAGCACGTCTTCCCTACGATTTATATAAAAATGGCTTATACAGTACGATACTGCTATTAGACTAGATAGCTTTGGCCGTCAAATTCCCGCCGCCTTGACTGGGTCAGAGGATTATGCTAGCCCTCTGATTGTTTTATGCTAGATAGAGAAACTATATAATGTACCTGGTGTTGTAGATTCAAAAACCTTCAATTTTAATCACATTTCTATTATTCCCAATGCTCTATGTAAATGCATTCTAAGACTAACCCGATAAAGCTACCCATCATGTATGTTGTTTTCGTCGTTCTCTTGTTTGATTTCCCTTGCTCCCTGAAGGTATAATTTTTTATAATGAGCATAGGTGAAGTCTGGCAGGTACCGTTCCCTATGCATGCGCCTCGTATTCTTCTCTATCGACCCCGCCGTGTTCGTCATCATCGTCAATAACGCGCTGGAGCTGGTCTGAGATGTACTGGTGCAGATGTGCGTCGGCTTCTTTACGCTGCGCTTCGCGTTCAGGATCGTCTGGCAACACACTGCGGGTCTCAAACTCTTCGCCATTAACCGAAGTATCAAAGTCGCTTCGTGCCCCAATGGAGCGAGCCGTTGATGACCGGCGCATGTGCGGCTTCCGTGGCTTCGAGTTATTGAGATGAATATGTCGGTGCAAAGTATCGTCAAAATAGTGTGACATGCCTACGGACGGCGTGCGCGGTGTTTGGGGTAAACGGCAGTTGATTCTAGGTGCGCGTTAGTCATTTGCATCAATCAATTATAACTGTTTGATTTACCCTGTGTCGTGGATCATGCGTGCAATCAGACCAGTCCAACCACATTGGTGAGATGCTCCGAGACCACGCCCACTGTCTCCATCGAAGAACTCGTAGAACCAGAGATTGTCCCTCCAATGGGGGTCAAAGTCGAGCAGATCGCTTCCGGCGTTGATGCTACGGCGGCCATCGTCGTTACGAGCAAACATATGTTGCAAGCGGTGCTGAATCTCCTCCGATACGTGTCCTAAATGCATATAGTCGCCAGACCCCGTAGGACATTCCACCTTGAACCCAGGTCCGTAGAAAAGATAGAAGCGTTGAAGCGCTTCTACCAGTAGAAAGTTGACGCAAAGCCAAATCGGGCCTCTCCAATTGCTGTTTCCACCAAACAAGCCACTGTCCGAGTCTCCCGGTACATACCCAACTGTAAATTTCTGTCCATTGACATCCATAGAGAATGGATGATCCTTATGATATTTGGATAAGGACCGAATACCATGCTCACTGAAGAATTCGTTTTCATCAAGCATTCGCTTGAGAATTTTCTCTAGTCGGTCCTTACTAACCATGGCTAGCAAAATACGGTCTCCCTTGCCCCTTTTCCGAATACTGGCCATGTTTCTCTCCGCTATGTCGCATCTGTTCTCTATGAACCAATTAACTCGTTTCTTGAATGATGGAAGCTTATTTATGAGCTCTGGTTCTAGTGTCATGGTTGCATATAGCGGGATTAGTCCGACCAGTGATCGAACTGGTAGTTGCTGAATCCAAGGACCGCCCCAAGAGATCGCGTCGTAGTAGAAGCCGTCCTCCTCATTCCACAACGACTTCTCGTCTTCACCCGACTTGAACGTCATGGCATCGCTAATCAAGATAAAGTGCTCGAAGAATTTGGATGCGATATCCTCGTATGTCCTCCTATGTTTTGCCAGCTCGAGAGCTATGTTCAACATGGAAAGACAATAGAATGCCATCCATCCCGTGCTATCGGCTTGCTCGAGGACACCGCCTGTAGGCAAAGGCTCTGAGCGGTTGAAGAGCCCAATATTGTCTAACCCGAGGAAGCCTCCCTCAAAAACATTTTTGCCATCTTTGTCCTTCCGATTAACCCACCAAGTGAAGTTTAAAAGCAACTTTTGGAAGACTCTCTCGAGAAAGTCGAGGTCTTGTCTACCATAGATTTTGCGTTCAATTTTGAACACGCGAAAGGTTGCCCAGGCATGAACTGGCGGGTTCACGTCGCCAAAGTTCCATTCGTACCTAAGTAAGAGTATGAGTAAAGCCACGCAGCTAAGCGAACATGAGATTCACATACGCTGGCAGTTGGCCATTTGGGTGGCAATACCATTCTCTTGTGAATAGATCAATCTGCTTTTTTGCGAAGTCTGGATCAATCATCGCAAGAGGGATGCAATGGAAAGCAGAGTCCCATGCAGCGAAGAATGGGTATTCCCAGGAATCAGGCATAGATAGAATATCGTCTATATATAGGTGCTTCCATTGGGAGTTTCTCACTGCTTTTCTCTCAGGAGGAGGCGGGGGCTGAGACGGATCACCAGTGGCCCACTGGTCCCAAATGAATTGGTAGTATTGCTTGCACCACATCATACCTGCGAAGGCTCTATAGTAATTAACGTATTAGAAATTACTCCTATTGTGTTTATGCGGCCTACTTTATTATTTCGGCTCCAGGAACCCCTAGACGTGATAGGGCGGAAAATCAACAATCTTGAATACTTACTGGCGTTGAATGTTTCGAAGATCCTCAGACATGGGTAGGGGGCTTATGCGGTAATAGAATTCATCAGCTTCTTCTTTCCGTTTTTCTATTATATCGTCAAATTCCTCTTCGTCGAGGTAGGCTTCCCCTTTCTTGGATAACCTAAAACGCACGACTTTGAGCAGTTAGTTAGACAGTGACCCTCCAGTTTTTAGGCTCATCTTACGCACCTGCACACTCTCCGGGGCCAACGCCACCGGAGTCATTAAACGAGAACCAAGCAGCACACTTGGTCCCCGTCTTAGCAGGGTTCACAGCTCCCTTCTCCCCATTCACAATATATCGGTGAAATGCATCCTTCACATACGGTGTCTTATTCTCCTGCCCGTAGAGAACATCGATATTGGTGTCGTTGTCAGTAAATATGAGCTCCGGCTCCACATCCTCGCCGCTTACTCCGACGCCAGGCGAAGGCGATAGTGTCACGTATCGCTCTCCTAGCTTGTAGTGGTTTGAACGCACTAGATTATCTGCAACTTCCGAGATAGAGGGCTTCTTGTCCTCGGATTCGCGGCCCCAAGCCCATGTGTTTCGAAACCAGATATGAGGAATGATATGCAACGGAGCAGGATCTGGTCCTCTGTTCCAGGCAGTTACTCGAAATAGAAGCTCTTGAGGATCGTTGTCTTCTTTAGCCGTCTCAATCACGATGTCCCAGTACCTATCATCTTTAAATACGCCAGTGTCGATGAGCTGATATTCGTTATCCGTTCGTGATCGCCGCGCATTTTCTTTGAGGAGGTCTTCGTAAGGGAAGGCCCTTTGCGGATATTTATAAAGATACTTCATGTAGGAGTGCTACCAAAGGCGTAAGTGTCCCATTGTTGATTTTTTGGGGGGGGAGTGAAGAGTAAAGGAGTATGTTTATGTTCGTACCGTCTACAGAATCCAGCATTAGCCCCTATCCCTTAGTTATCTGTCAAACATGAGGCCTCATTCTCACAGGAGTATTGTCCAGGTGGAAGTGGGCTTCCTTGATACTCTCACCATGGTTTCCCTGGGGATTCGATAGGCCGAAAAGACGTTCTTTGAGGAAGGGGCTGATTGGCCATTAGTGAGAGGCTGCGCCGAGTTATGACTCTCTATCAGACTGACTCTTCTTCGTTCCAGAACGCAAAGGCGATATTCTGTAGGCCATGTGTGTCTGAGACCCCTGCGATGCCATCCTCACCCCATCGAAAAGCGCGGGACCTGGCGTGGTCGTGAGTGAAATCTGTAGGTAGTTAGAATCAGCCGACTTCAAAGACCGACAGAGGGCGGTATAAGAAGACTAGGTACTTACGGCTCCATGCGTCACCATCGGCGCTATAGTCCTCTCGCACTGGTTATAATGGGTCAATTCGCCAGCTAGTCTTAAAAGCAACCTCTATGCGGTCTCACCTGTTGCCCACTGGCGCTCAGCAACATATGGGCCCCATTGCTTCCAATACTTGATGCGATTACGGTCGTCTTCGAGGCGCTTCTCCTCCTCGGTGAGGTATTCGTAACTGTCTACCACAACCATGTCGAAAGTTACAGGCAGACCTTATAGTCTAGCCAGGACAGCAGGACAGGGAAAGGGACTCGGCGTATGTAGGGAGATGCTCGGCTGTCAAAGATGTTTGTATGGAGAGCAGGCTCACTCGAGACTGATAATGATTAGCAGCAACGTTGTGTGTAGCTAGAATTCATCCCACATAGTCTAATGCAAATTAGAGCCAGGCACAGGCACAAAACACTTCTCCTCTACGGGCGCTACCTATATCAGGAAATCCGGCCGTGAAAGTATATGGTATTTTATTAGGTATTGGTATTATTGACGTGCCCCCAAAGTGAGCGCTAGATAAATAGATACCTCATAATATCACCTCCGAGCTCCTATCTACAGCATCCGTTATCGCTACCTAACCTACTATAGATAAGTGAGGGGAGAAACTATGTACCTAGCTATTGCTCCACCATGACATCACCATCCATCACTTCAGTCAGGTAGGTAGAATATAAACCATCATTGCTACAACAGCGAATAAAATAAAATCCACCGGGGTAGATGCATAATACACATAGATCATGACGCCTACATTCTTCACCCCTACTAAACATTCACCCGCAGTGGACTGCAAAAGCACCATCTATTAGTAATGATAAGGATAAGCTGTTGTTGCATTATGGTGTACCGGTGATTTATTACTCCCGTACCACTTCACCTATCTATTATTATATGACTCTTTATGGTGATCAAATAAACTTATAAATATCTACGCGTAGTACCCAGTTTCCCATACAAAAAGATAGGTATCTTTATCCATCGAGAAGATGATCGTAAATTAAGTAGCCCAAAAAGTCACGTCGCAAAGTACCGCTAATATTCTATGTCGCCTTATCACCAAGTCGCTTTGTGCAGACAAAACGCCGTTAATCCCTGCAATAATTAGGCTGTAATCGCTCTGAAAAGTGATAGGTAGTAGAGTCGTTATGAGGTTTTGTTGGCAAACCACGGAAATTTCTTCTTGGACGGGTCGACTGCGATACCTGACGTAGTCTCCACTTGAACACTCCTTTGGTAAATATCCTATAGTTCCATGTTAGCTCTCGACCTTCTTTTCTTTTCTCCCCTCTCTTGTTTTAAAGGAAGAATAAATGGGAAGGGAAGCGGGGAGCTAAATTCTCTTACATCTTCGTCTGTGGGCATCAAGCAATCCAAGATGAGCTCTCTAGCCTCATCGTGCCGGGACAAGTTGGGGTAGGGAGTGCTCTGGCTTTTCATAATAGGTAAAATGACTTCCCCAAGAACTTCAAATTTTTTCCAGTTCAGTCGATCACCCTGAGGCCCGACGAACGTAATACTGCCCTCTTCAGCAGACACAAGATCTTTGCGGTGTAAAGGAATGAACGGGATACGTGGTAGGGGCGAATTCTCCCACGCTAGCCGATAGGCGAAGTAGCCCTTCTGCGTGCCCATCAAAAGCACAAGCCGAGCAAACCGTTTCTGTACCTCAGCTGGAACCAGAGACCGCGTTTGGGAGAGCCGAAGGATCGAGGTTCCGTTAATACCAGCAAGTACGGCAGCTAAGCCGTTGTAGTTGTTCAGCTGTCTCAATTTCAGCGCAATATGCATAAACTTTTCGAGCATTTGTGCTCGGTGTTTCGCTTTATCCCGCATTAGAACCATATTTGATACCCATGTTGCGATATGATTGAAATGGGAGATCATGCGATTGACATTTCTCATCGCCTTGCATTTCTCCTTCTGTTCAGGTGAGAGACTAACGTGTCGCACGAGGTCACGTATGCGAATTGACGAGAACATCACCCAGTCGATCCGAGTCATCTCATCTGCAATGTCATCGTTTGCCATATCCATGAAGATGTGGTATCGAAACTTCGTTAGGGGCAGTGTGTACGAAGGGATCATGGTCGCTGCCTCGCGCTCGTAATCCTCGTACAAGTGAAATTGGAAAGAATGGGTCTTTGTATTAGCTCCGATCGGATTTGGAATCAGAGAGCTGGCGGGTGGGCTCGGGTTACCAATACTCAGAGTACTCATGCTGTCTTGAAGGTCATTGCCCTGTCTTACGCCCTCTCTACCTGTATTTGCCGGGGACTCGCTGCCCGCTTCACTGTCTTCAACCTCGGATTTGACCCAGCCGGTATCATCGTCCTCGATAACAGTTTCTTCCAACGTCTTTCGCATTTGTAACGCAGCAGCCGAAAATATTGGTTCGGCTGATAAGTGTGTGATTAAGTCATCCAACCTTTTTTTTAATTGCAGGCCGCGCAAAGTCGTTCGGATAAGTTGCGACCCACTTGGCAACCGCCTCAATAATTCGGAGCTGTGTAGTCGTCTTCACGAGGTAATGGATCGATCTGTCCTCTTTAATGACATCTAGCCGTGCCACGATGGCAGAAAGTAACTCTCCGGGTGTAGCAAACTTGCGATATAAACACAAAAACACGCCTGCAAAATTCTGGTCCGCCCTGGAGAGCTTTGGGGCCAGTAGCCGATCAACGAGCTCATCAAAAGTAAGCCCGGGTCTCTTCGGAGATCGGTCAAAAAGGGTTTCATCACCCCGCTGTAGGAGGGGTATGTCATCAGAGTACCTCAAAGACTCCCCATCGGAGTCCTCGACTTCTAGATAGATGTGCTGGGCTTGATCCAATCGAACACCAGGACTTCGAAGCATACTATGAACAGTTTGTGCGGATCCGTATTCGTCCGGTATTTGCCCGCCTAACAGATCTACTCGCGGGATTCGTGAATGTCGGTAATCACTATTTTCTTGAGCAGCGAGATAACCCCGTAGCAGCGACATATCAGAGCTCGCCCGACTATGCCGACTATGCTGGCTGATAGGACGAGATAGTGATTCTGTTGGCGCATCGAGATGAGCCGCCTCCGAAGCCGCTCGTCGCCTGAGGCCTGTCCCTTCGGAATTCTCATGTTCTAGACCACACTTCAGTATCGGGATCGAGGCGATTTAACAGAGGCCAACTTCAAGAGATAAGGTAGCACATATGAAACATAATATCAAACAGAAATACACATACCCTGAGTCCCTAGGATCATAGCTCTCAGTAATGTGGACAATGCCATCCTCGCCGTCTCTGGTTTGTCGGTTGACGTTTTGAAACTAGCAAGGCATGACTTGCAAGCCGCAGCTACAGCGTCTGCGTCGATATGCCTTGAGGATTCCGGGTTGTCGCACTTAGTAGCTACAAGAACAGCCGGGAGTGACGAATTCACAAGAGCATCTATTTGTCTTCAGCTTCGTCCAGCGATACCCAGAAACACAGACCGTAGGTCCAAGAACCACCACGGGAACGAAGGATTGATTCGACTTACTGAGGGTCTCGGGTAAGTAATTGATACTCTCCCTATTCATTACATCATAGAGAAATAAAACCCCATGGACACGAGGCAGGATAGTACCATTCATCTGTTTAGGCCATTTAACTTGTCGATATTGACCGTCGAAGTATTCCGACTCAAAATATTGAAGGTCCAATTCAAACAAGCCAACGGTGTAGGGCACATTATCAACAACAATTCGCGCGGTTATTGGTTTCGGATCAGGGGACGGTGGGAGGGGCTTAGGAGAAGGTGGCAGAGACATGGCTGTCCGTATAAATTGGGATTTGCCTACTCCATTGGCACCGATAACGGCGATGCTGAGACTCTCCATGGCGTCGGTAGGCTGTGGCTTGACTAGACTTGCTTGTCAATCGCGCCAAGCCACCTAGAGACAAAGAACCAGTACTTCTAGTCAAACAGAATTCTCAGCCGCTCGTGTCTGAAGTATACAGCAACTTGTTACGAGAAGCTATTCAAGAATCGGCCAAGCATTCATGTTCGGTAGAAGGGCGTCCCGTATCACGGATATTAACGGAGGGCGCCCTTTCGGTTGGGAGTAAAGTCGAAAACGAGAATAAGTTGCTGAGGTATGGGTATACACACACCCCGCGGTCGAACAGCCAGAGACGCCCAGTCGAGACCAACAGACAGTATAGTAAGCACTGGTAATAAAAGCAGAGCGCCGATGCCTGCCGGGGCCTAGAGACTATACTGACAGTGATTCTCGGCGTCACCTCTATATACCACCTAACAACGGATGAGATTATTGTCCATCATATATTTTGCATTGTGCACTTTGCAACAATACACGCTATTGGGGGGCGGTCATACAACTATACCTGCGAAACCCAACACGAAAACGCAATTGTATGCGAACAGAACAGGTGTTGGAGGCCAACAGGCGGTAGTAATTCGTTTCAATAACTGGACAGCAGGGGAGGTGATGCGATACGATATGATACGATACAATACGGCGCGTTGGAATGCGATACGATGCGATGCGATGGGTAGTGATCTGGTCTAAGCCCAATTGTACTTATTCAGTCAGCACGGCTCCTTTAGATTGGTGCTGCGAGGGGAACTACACTTCTTGCATGCGACTCACCCCGGTGTTCGTCCTCACCACTCGGTCAATCCTCTAGACCAGGTCTTCGCCTAGTGTCTGGGTAGTCAAGCGCAGGCTGTTCGACTCTAACCCGGCAGGTTCAGAATCCAGAGGCGGTGACAGAGAGGTAGGACGGATTGCCCGACGGCACAATATATAAATCAGCCCCGTGTGGCCCAACCGGGGTTCAAAGATGGTATATATGTCGCAAGGCTCTGGCGTAGAGAAAGATATTCGGAGCCAGAGGAATAAGACTCTGAAACTCGGTGATGATCGGGCGGAGTAGTTACAGTTGAGGCACGGGAGAGGCGCGGAGGGGTCCCTCGGGTACGATAGAAACTAATTAGACTCGCTGAGTTAGGACAAGTATGGTTAAGTACTATGTAGGTAGGTAGAGTCTCCTGGGTAGCGTACGGGTACGTGCGAAATTGAAGCTACCTAAGTACAGAATAGGCCGATGTCCAATTCCCAAGCCCGTGGTGGGTTTCAGCCATTAAACTACCCCGGATAGGTATAGATTAGCAGGCTATGCCTACTAAGTATGCAATGTAGGTTGTATTTAGCCCCGAAATGCTGACGGTGAACGACACAAGCGCCACAAACTACATATTTGTACTACTAAATAGGGCAGTAGTCTGCCAGTAGACACATTGAAGTGGATTACATATGCCTGGGAAAAAAANCAAGAGGTAAAACTAACAACATCCGGTAGGTACCGTGCTGTAACCGCATATGTAATATGTATGCACAAGTATAATCCAGACTCTAGACCAATCTACAGTACCTATGTACCTCTCTAGCTTAGGTACTACGTACATACATATGTATGTACGTAGGTATCTAGGCATAATTTTGAACCCCTCCTTCGGTTCAAGTTCCCGTCCCTGGATGCATTCCGAGGTTCAGCTTGCCTCCCCTTTTTCCTTGCCAACTGTCACACATAGGCTATACTGCAAGTATACGGTCAACTCTACATACGCTGCATCTCCCTGGCACACCGAATACTACATTGGGTACCTAGCTATACCACATATCCTCACCAATGAAAACATCAAACGTCAATGCCCAGGTAGTCTACATGTACATCACAAATTACACCAAACCTCCTAAGAGGATGATGGATCGAAAACCCGTAAGACCTCTTGACTATGCGTACATGAACACGTGGGATAAGTGGCCAATAAGTGGGTTGATATCGTTCCCTGGACCCCGAGGTGCCACATTACCTGCGCTATTAATAAGAGCTTGCCTAGACTAGACTCTAGGCGAGAACCATTAACGGAAACCGGTCAACGAAAACCGCATCACCACGTGCGTCGCACAACATTCAGCTCAATCTCTCAAAATATAACCCTTGACTCCATTAGAACTCGCGCCACGTCCTGGGTTTGATGCATATAATAGGTACTGTACATGAACCCATCTCGATTCGGTAAATTCGATATAGCATATGCATGTATATCGAGGCTTAACCGACCCGACGAATATTAATTATATAAGCAGAACTATGCACTACAGCCTTTCCTAAGGCATGTACCACCTAGATTCAGCAAATGCCAATTATACCGCTAGATAGAAAATATAAAATATTCCCCTTTGCGTGTAAGTCTAATAGAATAGGTGATAATAACTAGGTACAGAATACTAAGTAGATGGTCTCGGTGTTTCTCTAGAGCAAACAGTCGATTAATACTGTAATAGATCTACGTGTCTTCTAATGCACATGGTACAAAATAGGGGTAATAGAACTCAATTTCACCCATACTTCTATGACTTGTTTGGGTTATCGATGTTACTATTTGTAGAGTGTCTGTCATTACCAAAAGCATGTTTTTTTTTTTTTGGGGTAGCTATAGTGCAAAAAGTGAGGTATGTGATTCTAGGAGAAGAGAATTGGTACACAATATAGCTTAATAATACTTTATGTTTGATTATCAACAATAAGCACAGGAATGCAGACTTAGATGCATATATGCTCTCTTTAAATGCGGTGTAGGAAATATCATATTTCATGATTCTCTGATGCTTGAATAAAAGTGTAAACTACTAGTATGACCTCTCCCTATCTATCTCTTCAATGTTGCGGTTATTACTTAGGGACGTCGCAAATATTTGTTGTACCACGAGGAGATCAGGCATATACTACTGCTATTAGCCAGTATAATGAACACCTCCTTTGCTTAGTGAGACCGTAATTATACAGTCGAAGTTGTAAGATCGGGATACTATATATTAGGATAGTTGCTAGATTATATCTCTATTACAGCTATAGTATCCATCAAGTGCTTTTTTATACCACGGGTGTCTGATTTCTACTTAAAACCCTTCTCATATTGCTTCTATCGTCTGTGGTCTATATATATCATCAATGTATATTGTATAAAGTACGAGCTCTCGCACTAATCAACAATAATTAAACCCCTCAGCTTCGAGTAAGATTTCACGTTTCTGCCGCCCGGAAGAAGCTAGTTCATAAGGACAATCAGGGATCAAAACACACTACATATACTTGCACCATTCCAATAGTGGTAGGGCAAGTGACCTGTTCTCCTTGGGTAGTGTTTTTTTTTTTTTTTCATTAAATTGAAATCTTGCTA
>JAPESX010001042.1:0-12027 GCA_029590615.1 Nemania bipapillata | reverse complement strand
GATAGTTCTGGTTTTGCTGGTGGTGGCGATGACTTGGGGCTACAGCAGCAGCAACATCGGCTTGGGTGTCGGTTTGGGTTGGTAAATGCGAACCCGATGATGACGATGATAATGATAATAATCGTGGTAAGCGTGGTGGTCCCAGCGTATCGTCCCCCAAGGTAATCCTTCTCCCTCTCCTATTTGTCGCTGGCGTTATTCCAGTTCCAGTTCCAGTCCCAGTTCCAGTTCCAGCTCCAGCTCCAGCGATAGTGCCCGTGCCCGTGCTCGCGTTCGCGCCTGCGCCAATGCCAGTGCCAATATTTCCAAACACCGATTCTGTTGTAAGTGGAGATGGTGTTGTTGTCGGCGGTGTCGGCGGTTGGCTTCGAACCGCCCCTACCGATTTTTGTAATGACAGTAATGATGATGATGACGATGATAACGAGGAGGAGGATGACGACGATGACGACGATGCTATCCTACGAGTGTTCATGTCATCCCAGCTAGGTCCATGTCTAGATCCGAGTCTGCTATAGTAATCTTCTTCAAAGTTATGGGTGTCTCGCAGTTCCCTACGCAACACTGTCTTATAGAAGTCGTTGGGATCCATGATCTTGATCTTGCACCCGAGGATTCCGTATGTAGGAAACCCTCACTCACTCACTCACTCTTGCTCTCACTTCCCCACCTCGCTTCTTTCTTGTTACAAGCTATTTCCCCCCTCTTGTCTTCCCTGGCTTTTTTTTTTTATTCYTTTTTCTTCCCCTTTTCTTCACCAACGCTTGATCAATTCTAGCACCGTCCGCGAGTGCGCTTTGCTTTATGCGTCGCGACTCGTGGACTCCAGTTTTTCGGTGCTGTTGCGGGAGATTGTTTGCTCACAGCGCCGATTGAATTAATGGCCCATTCCCAGTTGTTAGTGGCGATCGTTCCACGGCGCAAGCGAAGCGAATCCTCCAGCAACGCAACGTGCCAAAACAGGGCGGAGATGCAACAATTGACCGTGCAACCCAACAACCACCCAGATCTGTCCAAGTGGCACTCGGTTTGCTAGCGACTAGAAACTAGAAAATGCTGGTTACGGGCGGTACAATGTGCAGTAATTTCTACCGTGATGCTGTTGCCGCGTGGGAGCCTGTCTCTGAACGGGATCGGCCAGGCCGAGATGGCTGTCTGCCTGTCTGTCTACGGGATGCCTTTTTGTCGCAAGGCAGCGCGCGGGGGTGACGGGGCAATCCGAACCAGCCGTAAGGCTTGCTTGATGGTGGCAGGCTCGATATTTAGGACCATTTATGACACACGGTTAGATCGGGACCAAACCCGATTTTCAAACTACTCTACAAGCTGGCGTTACAGCAAAGACAAGCACGGCGATTGAATAGTATTGATTGCCATTAGCGTGGATAGCAAAGATGGGCTAGAATGAAGCAGCGTTGGGGATCGAGGCCTTGGATTCCATGTCACGATGGAAAATGCAAAGATAGGGAAATGAGGAGAAAGGATGGCGGAGACTGACAGAGCCTCTCTTAGTAGAAAGAGGAAGAAAATAAGGGAAAGGATCCGAGTGGGCGAGTGCGAGAGCGCGTGGGTGCGTGCGAGAGTGGAAGAGATGTGAACATATGCGCGGACAGATAGCGGAGTGAAAGGCAGGCAGACCAGGCCGGTTGATTCATGGTCGAGATGATGACGACAATTCCGGATTTGCGATGTGGTTTGCAATGCAGTAGGAACAGGGTAACAGGGTCATTGTGCTCGTCTCCCTCTCCTTCTCCTCTTTCTGGCTGCAACTATCTAGATACGACCTAACCTTGCCTGCTTCCTTCCCACCCACGGCTGGATAGAAGGTGTGTGAGGTGGCCCCGTGGATGGATCGTGATGGTGACCCAGCCGGCTATCGGTTGGGCTACAGCATGATGGTAAGGTGGATTGTGGTTGGGGATGGGGATGGGGATGGGGATGGCATAGGATGGGTCGGGTTGCGAGATGTACTTCCAGGCTGCTGCTAACTATGTACAGTATACCACTTACACATACCGTACAGTACCGACTTGACGAAGAGGACAGCGATAAACACGAGAGGGGACAGCTATATAGGTAGGTAGGTAAGTCGGTAGGTATTCTTAGCATGCGACATACATACCTACCTACCTACTTCACACACAAACATATACTATCTACGGACTTACACATACATGACCTGCGCATACGGTGGGCTGATGGCTGATGGAGAAAACCACAGATGGCCCTTGAAAGCCACGAGGTGGAAGACTAAATGATCAATGAACCGGCCAATAGGCCCAGACCGGCATGTACAGGAACAAGGCGCGGTCCCATTACGCCCATTGCATGGTTCCACCTCGGCCTATCAGTGCCCTTCCCAACACTTGGCCTCCACAATCCCTACCCCTGCATCCCTGCTCCCGAAGATATCCAGGTAGCCAATGAAAATACCTTGATGATATAGGAAAGGATTGTGGGGGAGGCCTGTCAAGCAATACCCATTTATGCTGCCTGGGAGCGCACTTTTTAGTGTCCATCTACCAGCCTACTGTAGGTCCTACTGTAAGTGTACCTCTGTGCATGGCACGGTTGGCTAGCGGCATTTTTGCAGTGGGTAAGAGGAAGTATGCGTGCTTACAGTAGGTACCTACAGGTAAAGGAAGAGGGGGGCAATTGATAGGGGTGTGTCTTCATGCAGGTGTGCACTTTTGTTGCTATTATATTCCTAAGATACCTAGATAACACTTAAGTAGGTACGAATTTCGCTACGTTAGCTTGAATGTTGCAACAAGCAAACAAACAAGTAGTTTAGAAGAATGGCTAAGAGAGACAGAGAGATCTCGATATCAAAAGACAAGTAGAATTAAGTTTCTACTGAATATTATATGATATATAACAGTCGCAAATACCTAGAAAAGATCTCAGGTGTCTGATCCAGCCGCATGACGGAGATCGGTTCCACACCTTTCCTCGTTCAAGTTAGGTCCAAACAATGGAGACCAAGTTGAGAATCCTGCCAACGTAAACATAATGCCTAGCCAATCACCATTTATTCCCACCTCCGTGTCGAGAATCAGCGGTGTCGGCTCCTCGTGATTTACCTTTCAACCGAAACCCGGATGTCTCAGCATTTCCTCTCATCATCATGTTCGATAAGCCACGCTTCACAGCCAGAATAGGTAGGTAGAGACTACGCGGTCTGCATCAGGGGTCTTAGAGCCCTTCTTCAAAGTGTATCCTGACAGGCTACAAGTTTGAATACTACTTCCGTATACATAACCATTCCCTTCACAATGTCCACGTTCACATAGTATCGTATTGTGGCTCGTGGCGTGGCTGCGGCGTGGCTAAGTACATATAAAAGTATAGAATATTCTGTATGTCAAAGTGGATTAGCAATCAGTGGGTCTACGGACTATCTAAATCAGCATCAATCCTTCAACTTCGTACCCCTTTTTCAGCCTCTATAAACAGAACCCGAGACGCGTGTCACCATTGCTCATTCAAGATACTAACTCCACAGTAAGTACTAGACTAGTGACCAGATATGTTTGTAGAGGCCACCAATCGCACAATTCCAACCCCATTTCTCACCAGTCGGCTAATTTAGTGAGCAACATTCATTCTCACAATCCTGTCTTTAATAGACTCGAGAGCGGAGGTAGGAATCCGTCCAAGTTCAGTTGCCATGGAAAATACGATGTTGAACAACTACACGGCAGAGGATTGCTTAATTAGGCAATGGCGGTGTGCGAGCTCGGCTTGTACAAGTAGTCTTCTCGCCACGTTAAGAACTGTTTACCACATTGAAGTGCATGATAGACCTGGCTTCGTCCATGCTGTAACACGTTACGTAGCGAACATTTATCCGAACCTGTTTGCCAGCATTCCAAACTAGAGAGGAAGTGTCACGAAACCCGCAAAACGATCTGTACAAATTAAATGCTTGGATATAGGACATTATGTTGAGACCCTAAGGTTACAGCGATGAAGTAGTTGCTAGACAAGACACCAGAGTCGATGACGAGTTGCCCTCGTCATTTCTCTTCCCGCGCATCCTCGAGTAAGTTTTGGCGAGTGTCACACCGAACTGAGACCAGCAGCGCAGGTAGTAAGCAAGCAGGGTGTCAACTGGAGGGAGCCAACCACATCCCTCGCTCACGATGTTTCGGCTCCTTTGTAACCACAGCCTCCCTTCCCGACCGCCCCAACTACGTCTCCCCCATCCCAACTAGGCAAGAGGGTGTTCACGGCCTACACGAGCGCGCTGTCGTGTCATCATGTCTCGGAAACACATATGTATGCGGCATGGCATGTACATGCAAGTATCTATTCAAGCCCGAGATCGAGCGAACGAGCAAAAGCGGGCGGTCTAGTCTACTTCAGCAAACAAAGGTCTTGAACCGATCTTCCCAACCCCCCTCGCAGATGAGGTACCAAGATCCGAACTAGCGTGGAAGTGTGTGTGTATGTGTGCGAAGACACGCCCAAGCGAAGAAGCCTAATCAACAAATATCCAATGTCTAAGGAGCGACAAGAAGTGAAGAAAATGAGAGATGTGTTTCTCCTCCGCGTATATGTGGCGACCAATCAAACCATCATGAAACGTCCCCAGCCATAGCCATGTGTCTTGCCTGTACCCCACTTGTTATCACTGCCCTTTTGTCCCTGTTCATTGCCATAACGGTTGCCCTCACCTCCAGTACCATAGCCTTGGCCATAGCTGGGGTAGGAGGGATAGGAGGGATAGGTTGGATAGGAGCCCGGGGGGGCGGGAGGGATTGAGGACGTAAAGGCGATGTTGCTGCTGGTCGATGAGTATGTCAGCAGTGTGGTAGGGACTGACCCGGTTATGGCATCAGTAGATGACGATCCCGTCACGGCCGAAGTAGAAGTAGCCGGGAGTGTAAAGCAGACGCTTGTGCCACCATAACCTGCTACGCACGTAGTGCTCGCTACTGGAGGGGTTGTGGTCTCTACCAGGCTGCTAGTTAGTGAAGAAGACCCGGTGACGGCACCCGTGCTTGCGGTGGAGATGACAGAGCTAGACGAGGGAGTCACTGGCGTAGTCAGAGCAGCACTTGAGCTTGTTGTGAGCCAACCTGTCGAGTAGCTAGGAGCAGAAGGATATGATGAAGAGCCTGTTACGGCACCTGTGCTACCGCTAGACACAACTGTGCTAGAGGAGCTGCTTTCAGTCACAGTGAGTGTCAGTGTACTCGTGCTCGGCAACGGAGAGCTAATAGAATATCCCGGGTATGAGGAGGGAGCCGAGGAGGAGCCCGTGACAGCACCGGTGCTGCCAGAAGAGACAACCGAGCTCGATAGAGAAGTAGGCAAAGTAAGAGTGAAAGTGCTGGTGATTGGTGTTTCTACGCTACTAGTAGTGCTCGCGGACGAATCCACGCTGCTGCTGCTGCTAGGGCTTGGCGTAGGAGTAATTACAGAAATCGACAAGCACTCTGTATATGAATAGTCGCCGTAAGTCGGATATGTGACACACGTGGTGGAAGGTATAGATGTGGCGCTAGAGATACCCGTGCTGCTGGTCGTTGGCGCCGATACTGTCTCAGAACTCGTAACGCTACCCGACGTCATGTAAGTGAGTGTAGATGTTTCTACTATAGCTGATGAACTTGAACTGCCAGTTTCAGGGGAATTTGAGGACGAGTAAGTTGTACTGATATCGAGTGTCACCGTTGAAGTCAGAGTACCAACGGCTTCGGTTGTTGTTCCATTAGGCGAAGCTGTACCGCTTGAGGCTGGCAGCGTGCTACTGAGACCTGTGGTTGCGCTTCCAGGGTAGGTAAATGAGTAACTCGTCCCATTTACTGATGAAGAGAAGCCAGATGAAGCAGCAATTGAACTCGAGGTACTATTACTTATTAACTTATACTCTATCTCCTATTTAGACTGGATTCACGTACCAGGACGTAGTTGAGGTTTCACTGTTTGCTGATACAGATGAGTTAGAAGCCGAGACCGTGCTGGATGTAGCTGGAAGAGCCGAACTGGAAGTGACTAGAGAACTTGTGTTGTAATACAACGGGCCTGTCGGTTGTCCCGAGGATGTAGTCGTAGTAGCAGTGATATCAGAGGTAATGGTGAGAGTAGAGGTGCCATCGGGATACGTGAGAGTAATGGTAGACGTAAGAGTGGAAGGCAGGGTTGGAGTAGGAGTATCCACTGCTGACGTCTCTGAGGTTCCAAACGGTGTAGTAGAGGTTGCAGGTGATGTCGAGCTATCAGAGCATCCTGCCCAGATAGTCACAGTGGTGGTGGCACAGTTACTGCCGCATGTTGTTAGTATAGACGTGACAGTGACGGCGTCCAGTTGCTTTGGACGAGCATTAACGATTGAAGAGCTGTACTAAGTCAGTAATATGTACGGTGGACAGTTAACATGATGTATCTACCTTATGCCCAAGAGGGCCAAGCTAGTGGTAATACGCATTACAACGGTTTATAGGGTACAATTGATTTGGATGAAACGAGTGGCGAGGCGTTATACAGTTGGTATAAGTTAGAGAGATCTTCAGCCGGGTCGTCCTGGACTATTTTATATTATTTCATGGATCGAGCTCTTATAGCTCTGGACTAATCAGAACTCTCGCCATGTTTGCATTAGTATACGGTATCTCTACCCCGATGGCAGACGACATAGTTGCCACCTCGCCCCGGGAACGAGCAGGACTTCGATCCCATTAGCAAGAAATACATGCAGATCCCCGTCAAACCAGCCCTGGCAGCATTGGACTTTCGAGGAAGAGTGACTCAAGCCAAGAGCTATGGCGTGATATCAAAATTTCATCTACAAGCCACTACTATGCAAAACCATCGGGTCATCCCGCTCTATAATTCTAGACTAGGGGTAGAGAGCATGATTATTAAAATTCATGTACACTGAGGTAAGCCGAGCCGAGTGTATGTTTCCACTTCGGGTAAGATATCATAACTAATATCTAGTTTGTGTCTAAACAACGAATTATCTTCACGGACCACAAAGTTTACAAATGACGTTTTAGGCATCTATAACATAAAGAGCTACTGAGTCCATGTAAAGACTTGGGTCTAGCAAACAGATTACAGGCGTTCCCGATTGCACAAACGAATATATGGGCCTTCTACCGGTGCTAATGCTGTCATGGTTTGAAGGACGACGCAGCTATCCGTGGTGTTGCACACACGTCACAGCAAATAGGTATATGAAGGAAGTCTATTAACATTTCATCTAGTTTAGGTACAAGTTGATAGATAAGTCCTTAAACGATCAGTGGTGCTAGTAATGTTATCTATGAATTTTTCAAGTAAAATTTTAGAGTAGGATTAATAAGTCTTTGGTGTATAATGGTACCACAAATATAGATCTACGATGATGTACCTGCATATGCGTAGTTAAGATGGGTGGTTGGCTAAGGTTGCACAGCATAGCACGAAGTAAATTATACGAAGTCAGCTTTAATCGTCTAAATAGGAAACTTAGAGGTAGGGATTAGCTTTTCAATGGCTACTGCAGTGAAGTATTACAACGTTTCACCGATCCTGGCATGCTGCTGGGATCCTATGAATCACCGCGAGCGGACCGAAATATGTAGATAGGCAGGCGGGACTGAAGTCCTTATACGTACTTATATCTATATGTAAGGTCTCAACTATCCACCGGCCAAGCCGGTGGTGACCGGATAAACCTAGTTGCTGCCGATCGCACGTGGCAATGCACAGATGTTTGCTTAACGGTTCGCTACCGGCTCGCGACGAAGTCCTAGATCTGTCATGTTCTTCTGGGCATCATTTGTGGTCGACGGTGGCAGCGGAATATGTCGTGCAGCTACTGACGCAGCAGTCGATCCGATTGGGCACATCATAAGATGTGCTCTGACGTTCTGATCATGGTATCCATATTCGCTTCCCATGTTGCGCGGCACAACAGGTCAGGCAAGAATCAATCCTGTACCCTGACGTAAATCATGGGAAACCAGAGCCTGTACTACATATACACAAACAGCGAGGCCGGGTGATAAAAGCAAAAGGTTCTTTTCGCCTTCAAGCCAGTCGTCTGAACTTTTCTCCGGCGGTGTTGTGATGCTAGCTTCTGATCCTAGTCAGTAAGCACTGGAGCTGAGGACAGCTGTACGGTAGGAATAATATTCCGAAGTCATCCGAGTTGAGAGACATGGGAAATTTAGACCGCATGCAATCAGGGTCGGAAGAGCGGAAGAGCCGACGCAGCGCCGGGTCACAGCATCGATTCCTTCAGCGGCGAAGCTGCTCGCCGAGATCATTGGCGTGGTATACGACTTTCAACGAGAGGCACAGGTGAAAGATTGAGACCTCATTTCCTCACAGTCCCCCTAATTTTTTTTTTTGGTTTCCATAATATTGTATGTGAGATTATGCTATATCCCGGAAACTCGCCACCGCGGTCTGGGAACCTACAGCCCGAGGACGGTCTAGAGGGCGGCCATGAAGCCACAGCCAGGTACTAGTGCATGCTACCTCGAATGCAAGTCTGAGACGTTCAGAATTGAACCAACGCAGAGATTTCATGACCAAGGCCCCAGGCTGGATCCAAAACGACTATGATCTGTTGGCATTCAAAAAAATTTCCAACAGCAGTGAGACATAACATGAGATTCTGAATGGTGAATGTTCCGTACCTACGTCGGAGTAGTATAGTTGTGGATCGTCGGTGAGTTCAAACTACCCCTGATCAACCTTTTCTTTCAATAAAAGAGACATCTATTCGAGTAGGTTATTGATATAGACAATAATAATGAGGCCGTTTTCTTGCACTAGCCATGTGTCAAGACAATACAAGAGGTTAGGTTGAGTCAATCAAGGGGAAGTATTGAACAAAGCCCAGCCTCGTTTATTGGTTCAAGACGTCACAAGCAAGGGAGCTAACTATGGCCTAACTGTAGCTACTATGATCCCCACAGCAAAAGAAACACAATATTGTTGTGTACGATCACGATAATAGTCCTCTGGCACGAGGATATGCTGTCAATGGGGAAGGGAACGCGACCGTTGTCATTGCGATGTATACCGATCTTGAATTCCAAACGGCAGCTCTGAACAATCTCAACGGCCATGAGATCACCTTCAAGCCTTGCAGAAGCGAGAGAAAAAGGTTTACCGCCATACGCATAAAAAAACCTTTTGGGTTAGGAAAGCATTCTTTTTCCNAAGCGCTATTGAGGTGGCCAATCTCCGGCAGACTTCCCGTCGTCGGGAATCAGCATTACGAGCATCCCGACGCTGGGCCCGCGCAGGAAGACGGCGCCGGGCAGCGACTCGCCGGCGGAATTGGTTACCTCGGCTCGTAGCTTGAGGAAGCCCACGCGCTGCCCGCCGAAGAGGTCGTAGCTCTGCACCGTGATGGCGCGCAGGGCGTACGGGTCCTCGTGGAAGGGATGTGCGGCATTACTGCGCTGGAGCGAGAGCGAGGTTGTGAGGGTTTTAAGCCAGCTCTAGGAAAGTTAGGTGGGTGGGTGCTTTGGGTAGATAGATCGATAGAACTGGTTGTGCCGGGGAATTGAAGGCTTGGAGACGTACGTTGAAGGGCGAGAATGAAAGTAATTGCTCTTCTGAGAGACCCTCTGGTAGCGAGACGCTGATTGCGGGTGATTTGAGCGTGATTGTTGTCATAGTTGCTGCAGTCCGCCTCGTGAGGTTGATGTGGGTGATGCGGGGCGCCGTCCTATGAGTGAATGTGGTACACAGGTGAGTATGAGTCGAGAATGAAGTGTTGGTAAGAGGATGCCGGCTTGGAAGTAATCGGTATGTACGAAATTGCCGTAATGTGGACAAAATAATGCGCATCTCTTTCTCATATGCCTAGAGCGTGGCGTGCCTCGCGAAATGCCTGAGCCTGAGTTGCTTTCTTATATAAGGCAGACTGAGTGGTGAGTGATCAGCGATGAATGATGACGTGAATATGTATTCTGTACGTACAACTAAACCAAACCGGCTAATCTTCGGTGAAATGAATAGGACAAGTCTCATACTCATACGCTCGGTCATCTGTGTTTTTATAGTTATCTGATGAACCTATGGCACTTTCATGATAGAGAGAGTATTATTTATCGTATGCGGTGTTGTGGTACCTACAATCAACAGAGGAGAACAAGGAACCCCCCAAGTTAAGGTTGGGTTGTAAGTCTGTCCTCCATAGGCCCTAGAATATCCACCTTATAGGTAGGTACTTACCTATGTAGTATTAAATCGGTTCATTTATCTTGTTTACTCCCCATCTAATTCATACTAGGTATATCGGTTCGACCTTCCATCTGTCTACCTGCTCGTGATTCCCTGTCATAATACCATGGACATAGGCATCTCCGACAACACGATAATAGTGCTCATGTGAACCATCGCAACGAGTCGTCTTGTCTTTCCGGACTTCGGCGCCTCTTCCAGACTCATATAAGGACTGCTCGGCAAACAAGATTGATACATGCCGGGAACATCGTCGTCTTTGATCATCTTGGCGAAGAATAAAGGGGACCCGACTACCCAGTATCACCGCCACCGAATCCCCTATATTCGTGTCCGCTGGGCCAGTCCCGATGTAGCCATTTTTTGTCCTGAAGAATCTCCTGCCTCCCGAGGCACATTCTAGTAAGTACTGGAACCCATTCTTGCTCTGTGTCTCTATTTCGCTATTCGTTGGTTCAACCCAAATGCCGCCAACCAGAGACGTCCGCCTATTGGGCTGCATATCGACTTCGAGCCAGCGCTTGTAAGCCTCGTTGCCGCGCACTCGCTCCGCAGGCCTACGGAATTCTCGAACGTAGTCAGATCCATCGGCATACTGGACGAACTCAAGATCTGAACATAGTGTCCGCCAAAACGCATCATATAAGGCTCCGCCGTCGATATATCCCGTAGTCGACCCCTCCGAAAACTTGGGTAGAGATTTCTGCCATTCGAGGACCGTAAGCCTGGCTCTGTTCCTCCCTTGCTCGTTCTCGAGTATCCGGCCGACATACTTAACGTGGTCTACAAGACATCCCTGCGTCTCTAGAATAGATTTCCCGTGGAGCGCAACCCTGCCGCTTAGAAAGCTATCTGCGTTGTAAAGGTGAATGTTACCTAGTCTTATATGTTCATTTATGATGGGAGGGCAGCTCCAATCGGTGACCCACGAAGGCATTAAGGATCGGCCAGTACCTTGCTGTAAAGTGCCCGCGAGGGTTGCCAGCGATCGCGTGTTTCTAATTAGTAGCTCTGTAGCCTTGAGAAATAGCTGGGAGTCTTGAATAGTGTAGTCCGGAGAAATGCCTTTCATGGCTTGGCCTGACATCTCCGTGCCCCACGACCGGATGAGCCCGAGAACGGCAAATACCTTATCTCTAGGGTCGGTGGCTAGCCGAGAGCGGAATTTTCGAAGTACCGTAAGAGGCACCATAGGCGCTAGCTCCCTCCAACCTCGCCGTGTCGACTCAATCTCCATGATGACGCGAGTAAACTGCATTAGACTATATCCACTATTAAGGTGAGACATGATGCTATCAAAGTTATCCCTCACTCGACAAGCGTCGTATTCAACCGCTGCTAGAGCAAAGAGTCGCCACGGAGCGCACATATTGCCGTAGTACAGAACCGGGCTTTTCGCCACAACCGTCTCCTGAACTACCCATATCCTCCTCCACTACGGGAACTTAGCTAGCTACAGATTCGACTCGTACAGGATCTCACTTACCCAAGCTTTCTTCATGATGGTGTTTAGCCCGTCCACTATACCGGCTGAGCAGCTCACGTGTCGCAGATGCCAGATCTTGTCGACGGGAACCCCGCTCGCGAGGAGATGCAAGACGCAGAACGCGCCAAATATATCAGACTTCTTGCCCTTGAATCTCCCGGTCGCCCTTTCGCTTCCCAGCGCGGAAGGAAAATAAGCCTCGAGCTTCGGCATATCTCTAGCGTCACCAAACCACTGCACGATGTTCCGGTTGTCATGCGTGCCCTCCCAAACCCAGTCACCCATGTAGTCGCGCGGGCCGCTCTCGCCGAGCCAGATGAGGACCTCGCTGCTGTTCTGGT
>JAPESX010001041.1:0-12031 GCA_029590615.1 Nemania bipapillata | reverse complement strand
GCATGGTCAATTTACAGGAAAATTTTCCTTCAGTCTTCTATAAACCCCTCTCTATACACTAGCCGTAGGTACTGTGGGCTTGATCAGTATGTAAGGCGATTCGGTGACTTCACCTTGAACCCCTCCTTTGAGTATGTACCTACTTACATACAATATAAGTGCACATGTGTATGCTATGGCACCTACCTTATGTGCATATGTATGCGTAGGCAGATTACCAAATGTACCTTATGCAGTACCCTACCTACATGTACTACATCAAGTACCTAGGTAGGTACTTCCCTACATAGGTATGTGCTTAACTTACGTACTTGTAGGGATGCTAACTATGCGAGAATGTCACCCCACCCCCATCAAAGTACCGCGAGCACACTAGAGAAAAACACCAATGTGGAAGTGCGAGCGCCAAGCACCGATCTAATGCAACCACAATACCCAGAACTTGCCATCATGGGTTATCAGATCCGGTTTAAAGTTATCAGATCCGACGCAGGGCGGAGCCTGGGCGGCCGGCTTCGGGTCACCTGCGTCCCATCAGACGCTTACCTGCCCCGGTGAGGCCTAGCTGGTGGTCTCGAAGAGGTAGGTAAGTCCCTTCAATCGGGGCGCACCGTTTGTCGTACCAGCGCCAGTGCGAGTGCCGGTGGAACTGGGTCTGAAATAATCAGACCCCTCCTGACGATATATCATGTCGTTCCTGCGTCGTCCCAGTCGTGTTCCTCGTTTGGCTCTCCTGCTTGGATATTTCAAATGCTGGACTGACTCCTTGACCCTTGACCCGGACCCTTTCCGAGCACCCAGCAGTTGCCACCACGCCCGTCTTATTACGGGATGCGGGAGACGAGCCATTTTGACATGAGTGTAGATCGCATCTCCATCCCATTTGACCACTGATATCACCATCACTCAACTACCTCCTGTCTAGTTCAGCAAGTAGCCATGGCATCCCAGGTCGTGGCCGGTGGCTGCCATGACTCCTCACTTACGGACGAGGCGGCCTCGGTCAGTCACTTGTCTACTCCTCCTACCGACATGGCCGAAGATGGCCTCTCTGTCGAACAGCTGGAGCAAATATGGAACTGGAACTCGCCTGTCCCTCCTGCTCTGGAGGTCTGCATGCACGATATGATCAAGGAACAAGCCCAAAAGCACCCAGAGAACCTTGCTATTGAATCATGGGATGGTAATTTCACGTATCTTGATGTTGACTCTCGATCCGACATATTTGCTACGAAACTAGCTGCGCTAGGCGTTGCGCCAGGAGTCAACGTCCCCCTATGCTTCGAAAAGTCTCGATGGACTGCCGTTGCAGTGCTCGCTGTTATGAAAGCTGGCGGCACATTTGCACTTACAGATCCCAGCCAACCAGAAGGAAGGCTACGGACTATCGTTGAGCAAACTGGTGCCACCGTGCTCATCACTTCGGATCTACAGGAGCACCTTGGAAGCTGCATCGCTCCTGATGCGACTCGCATTACTTTAAATCAACAGCTCCTAGATGAAATCCAGACACCCTCCATATTACCCAAGGTGCCACCCACGACCAACCTCTACATACAGTTTACCTCGGGCAGTACTGGCAAACCTAAGGGCGTGATGATATCCCACGCCAACTATACGAGTGGCGCAGTCCCCCGTGCCGAGGCGGTTGGTTACAAGCCGCACTCCAGAGTGCTTGACTTTGCCTCATACGCCTTTGACGTGTGCATCGATTGTATGCTCTGTACGCTATCGGTCGGGGGCTGTCTCTGCATCCCTTCCGACGCCGACCGGGTTAACAACTTGAGCGGCGCTATCCGAACAATGAACGTGAACATGGCTCATATGACACCCTCGGTAGCCCGCGTGCTTGAGCCAGATATTATTCCTTCGCTCGAGGTTCTTGGCCTAGGAGGCGAGGCCATCTCTGCCGGCGACTCTGCCATCTGGAGCAAGACCACGAAGGTCGTCAATGCATACGGCCCATCTGAGTGCACGGTTGGCTGTACCATAAATAGCGATGTCGGTGCTGAGTCTCACAAGCCGCACATAAGCATTGGCAGAGGGGTGGGAGCCTCGACTTGGATTGTCGAGCCTACAGACCACGAGCAGCTTTTACCCGTAGGCGCTGTTGGTGAGCTCTTGATCGAAGGACCCATAGTAGGGCCAGGTTATTTGAACGAACCAGAAAAAACTGCAGCCGTTTTCGTCAACGATCCGAAGTGGCTTCTCGCCGGAAGCCCTACGCAACCTGGCCGCAAGGGGCGCCTATATAAGACCGGCGATTTAGTAAGATACGATACCGATGGCACTATTCTATTTGTTGGGCGTGCCGATCAGCAAGTCAAGCTCCGTGGCCAGCGAATCGAGCTCGCAGAGATCGAGTACAACATGCGAGATAAACTGCCCCCAGGTACCCGCATAGCCATTGAGGTCATCAAGCCGGGAGGACCATCTGGCGAGCCCACCCTTGTCGCGTTCATCGCCGAGCGGGCAGGCCTAGTCCCAGAGTTGGATTCTCTTCTTGGCTCTCACTCTCCACAAATTCAGGACGCACTCACGAATATGAGCAGCCTCTTGTCCAAAGACCTTCCGATATACATGATTCCAGCTGTTTATATCCCTTTACAAGTCATGCCCTTGCTGGTTTCTGCTAAAACCGACCGTAAGCGTCTGCGAGAGCTGGGGTCTTCGCTCAGCCGGAAGGATATCGCCGGTTACGCCACCACCGCTACCCCGGGGAGAGAACCTTCCACTCCTATGGAAATCAAATTGGCCGGGGCATGGCGTAAAATACTCGGTACAGATATGAATTTAAGTGCTCACGACAACTTCTTCGCCATTGGCGGAGACTCACTTCGTGCAATGAAGCTAGTCGCCGAGGCGCGAGCCCAGGATATCTCCATTACCGTCGCTGACATCTTCAGCAATCCCGTACTATCAGACATGGCCGTCGTAGCGAAGGCTGGTGCCAAACAAATCGACGCTGATATTCCCGCGTTCTCACTGCTTAGTGCGCAATGGACCGAAGATGCAGCAAGAACCGAGTGTGCTGCTCTTTGCGACATCGACGCCGGCAAGATCGAGGATATATATCCATGCACGCCATTACAGGAGGGGCTCATGGCGCTCTCTGCCAAGATTAGTGAAGCCTACGTAGCCCAACGTGTGGTAGAACTCGAGGGCGAGGCCGCAGCGCAAGATTTGCTGAAGGCTTTCCGTGATGCTTCAGTCGCGTGCACCATCCTGCGCACTAGAATCGTCCAGGTACCCGAACATGGCCTGGTGCAGGTAGTAATCAAAGATGATTTCACATATGCAGCGACTCCCGAACAAGGTTTAAACGAGTATTTAGAGCATGATCGGAGTATCCCAGTTGGTCTCGGAAAGCCTTTGGTTCGTTATGGAATTGTTTCTAACAAGGCGACAAAGGGCAAGTCATATTTTATCTTGACAATGCACCACGCGCTCTATGATGGCTGGAGCATGCCCCTCGTCGTTGACCGTGTCAACAGAGCGTATGACGGGCAGGTCACTGATCGGCCCGCACAGTTCAAGCACTTTATCAAATACTTACTTGAAATGGATCGGAATGATTCGGAGAAGTACTGGCGAGAGCGTCTTACTGGTGCTGGCGGCGAGCAGTTCCCCTCACTACCGTGGCCAGGCTACCAGCAGCAGGCCGATTCCTTACTGGAGCATTATGTTTCCACTGGGAAGCTCTCGACTGGGACAACGATAGCCACGATTATTCGTGGGGCTTGGGCCTTATTGGTGTCGCGATATACTGCTTCGAGTGATGTTGTATTCGGTGAAACTCTGACAGGGCGCAACGCTCCCATTCTTGGAGTGGAGGAGATTGAGGGGCCAATGATTGCCACAGTCCCTGTCCGCGTCGCCGTGGACCCGGATGCGACAATAGCAGAGTACCTTCAAGAGATCCATGAAAGGTCCGTCGCTGGCATCCCACATGAGCACTTTGGCCTGCAGCATATTCGCCGTCTCAGCCCAGATGCACGGGAAGCTTGCGAGTTGCGAACGGGTATAGTCATGCACCCAAGCACTGATGGTGAGGACTCTAGCCAGAGCGGGAAAAAGCCCGCAGATGGATTCGTGCCCGCTGGTGATACAGAAGCGGCACAGGAAGCGCTCAAATTTAACACGTACGCGCTCATGCTAGTGTGTTCGTTGGATCCCCAAGGATTTCTTGTTATGGCGAGCTTTGACTCGAAAACAGTGACCACTCCACAGATGAACAGAATCCTCGCCCAACTAGGACGGCTCACGCAACAACTTATTGAGAACCCGGACTTACCATGCGGCAAACTAGACATCATGTCAGACGAGGATATTAATGAGTTGGTACAATTTAGCCGCAATGGTGGCTCAAGTCTTTCTAAGTCCCCTCTATTACCTTCTGAGGGCCCTATCACAGAGACGTGGATCGTGGATCCTCTTCAATTGGAGCGACTTGTTCCTGTCGGTGCTGTAGGAGAGCTACTTATACGAAGTCCGGATATTCTCCAGATGGACGTTGCTATAAGTCCATTCAATGCAAGCGAGCCCCCCGAGGGACATCTCTATCGAACGAAACGGCTCGCGAAATATACAGACAGTGGGGAAATTGTTCTCATTAGTGAATCACATAGACAGACCACAAAATCTTACCTAAAACAGAAGCGGGTGACCGCCAGCTCAATAAAGCAAAAGGTCTTGCGCCAGATATGGAGTCGGATATTGTCTATCGACGAGGAGGAAATTGGGCTTAACGACAGCTTCTTCCAGCTAGGCGGTGACTCGATCGGATCAATGAAGCTAGTTTCTGAGCTTAGGGCTAAGGGCATGGAATTAACAGTGCCAGAGGTATTCAGGCACCGCACTCTTTATGAAATGGCCAGAGTCCTTAAAGAAAGGAATGTGACACCCTCGGAAGTGTCCCCTCTCAATTCAACCCCCTTCTCCCTACTTGGCCTTGACGACGTAAAAGCATTCGTTGCTGACACCATAATGCCAATGCTCTTCCGAAATGATCTTACAGTTCTAGACGTCCTACCAACACGGCCGTTGCAAGAAGTTGCCGTCAAGGGCACAACCCAGCTTCCTCGCTACTCATCGAGATACGAGCTCTTCCATCTCACCGGATGTGTAGACAAACCTAAGCTTTTTCAAAGCTGCCAAGAGCTCATTGCGAGGAATGAGATACTAAGAACAGTCTTTGTGCGGGCTGCTGGCAAATGCTACGGTGTCGTTCTCGAAGCGCTGCCTGTGGAAATTGACGAATACGACATCGAAGGAGACCTGGATTCGTTTACCCACAAATTATGCGATATGGACATTCAGGCAAGAATGCCGCTAGGCTCTTCGTTCGTCAAATTCTTCTTCGTCCAAGGAGAGGATGGTCGCAGTTGCCTCATCATCCGCATTTCACATGCTCAGTATGATGAGATATGCCTCGTGGGACTCTTGCGCCAACTTGCTGCGCTTTACAATGAACAACCCACGCCGAAGTCGGCACCGTTTTCCTCCTTCGTGTACCATACCGTGCAGAAGGGCATTCCGCTCAGCATTCCTTATTGGAGAGAGCTGCTGCAAGGTAGCGAGCTAACAGTGCTGCGTCCAAATTTGCCCCTGACGTCAAAGATGCCAGCAGCCATCACCCGCACTATCGATATAGCCGCCCGGTTGAAGGACATTACTATCGCGACATTTCCTACTGCGGCTTGGGCGCTCTGTCTCGCACGCCGCCTTGCCCTGCGCGATGTCGTCTTTGGCGAAGTGGTGAGCGGCCGCAACATCGATCTACCCAACGCGGACGCCGTCATGGGGCCGACCTGGCAGTATGTACCCGTGCGGGTGAAATTCGAGGACGGCTGGACAAGCCTCGACTTGCTCGAACATGTGCAATACCAACACATTGCTAGTGCGCAACATGAATGCATGGGACTGACTGAGATCGTGCGCGAGTGCACCTCATGGCCCGACACCGTCGACTGGTTCGACTCGGTCGTCCACCAAGACGTTTACCACGTCGAGGAGCTTAAAATGGGCCCCGCGGACTGCCGGCTTGAGACCGTATACCCACACTTCGAACCGCTTAGAGAGTGGAAGATGCAGGCGTTTGTAAAGGGGGATAGTATGACATTGGAGATTGTGACGTTTAAAGATTGGATTGGCGTTGCTGAAGAGCTTTTAGATGAGTTGGAAAGCATCATGACGGCGTTAGTTAAGAGGCCGAGCGAGTTGCTATTCTGATTGGTGTACATGAAGTTGCTAGAAGCATCCGTTAGCAAAGAGGGGGGAAATGGGTAAGCATTGATGTTTTATTATGTTGTGATATCATAATAGGAAAGTCGAAATATTATATATTCATAGAGACCGAATCTCACAATAGAAAGATAGAATACATGTGAAACTTCACAAATACCAAGTCCTGGGTGTCTATCAGGTGATAAAGTCGCTACACTCTATAGGGTGGCTATATCAACCTATTTAGTTATATATAGGGCCTCTAGGTCCCTTAAGGGGGTCTAGAGGGACAGGAATCAATTCATCTTTCTATTGATCCCTATACTGCACCCTTCTTCCTAACTAACTATAGGCTTCTATTCACTCTGTGACCCAATACCTTGACAGTTTGATAGCAGGTTTGTTAAAAAGATTATGGGTAAGGATGCTCTTCGGAACAGGCAAGCGGGCAGGATACCGAGGTTCATTCGAGAGTAGTGATCATGGAAATATTCTTTTTGTTTCTTTTTTATTGTATATATATTGGAAAGGATACGTAAACATCGCGTATCATAGTCTTGCGGCTCAAACACGGCCATTATTTACAGACAAATTAACAAGTAGAAAAGCCCACGAGTTTGTTAACCTGGTCCGTTACTTTTTTTTTTTACAAAAAGCAAAAGAACTCTGTTCATCATGTTGAAAAGAGCGATCCCTTGGTGATTACGCATAGCGTTGAGGCTCCTTTCCCTTAGACTTAGACGAACTCTCACTAGACTGCGACTCTGGCCAAAACTGCTTTGGTATGCGGGGGTCTGTGCCCGTTGTGTATTGATATGTATCGAGGAAGTTCTGTAGTTGAGCCTCCGGAATCCAGCTGGAAAAATCCCTAGGCGTCCAAGTAAAAGCTTTCTCTGTGGGTATGTACATCATCGGATATACGTAGCCGGTCTTTGTTTTCCAAAAAAGGTCAGGTGTGTGGAGAGAGAGGCAGGCGACTAGCCTCGCCAAGGATGTCTTCGAAACAATGAGGTTCCAGTTCTGCGGTAGAATAGAATATATTCTCGAGAGATCTATGTCTCCGTTATCTAGCTTCGTGGTGTGTTCGATAATCCTCCGTTGCAACTGAAAGTACTCTCCCAAGCATTCCGGAGAAAATATGCTAGGACCGGCTAGTATAGCGAGGTTTGGCTCTTCTACTTGCTCCTTGAGCGATTCCCGCACCTCGCCTAACCTTGATTTCGGTAGCGAATTTTTCACATGGAATATGCTCGGGTGGTAGAATAAGCCCATGTTATTGGACAGAGGTACCTCCATCCGGTTCATATCCTTTATAGCCCATCGTTCTCGGCACACCCGGGTGTCTCGTGGGCCTAGGCTGGCAGGCCTGTCAGCCCAATTACTAGGGATGGGGCCACTATAATAAAGGGGATCAGTAAACGTCATCATGACTCTCGCCGGCGAAGGCCGGGTTTGTTGAGGGCTGTGAGACGTGAACACGACTCCAAGAGTTACTTACCCGTAAATCACGTCAACTTCACCATCGTACTGGTCTCGGATCTGTAACGCTCCAACACCGACCATCTCCTGAGAGTTATTGTAGAAAGTGTAGCCCTGTCCAGGTCCGTTATCTAAATAGTAGGCGTGAGGATACCCATAAAACATCAGCTTCCCGTCTTTGTCGAAAAGGTTATAACGAATATTATCCTGATCGTATGTCCATGTGTGCCAGTTGAAATCTTCATCTGGCCGCACAAATTTGAGAAACCCTGGCTGCTCAAAATACATAATGAAGCCCTCTATCCCACTTGACTTCCACCTCCAGCATGGCGGAGAAGGCGGAGATATAGCTGCCATTTTTTTTCAGTTCTGAAATCCGGCTACGTCACGATCTAAGGTGTTTAAAAAGCCTTCGATATGATGAGATGTGTGCGTTAGCGTCGCGAATAGTCGGAAGTCAACGCTAAGGTATGTATAAGAATAGCATGTAGAGAAGACGAGAGAGCATCATAGGCATAGTGGAGAGGTTCTCTCAGACTTTTATAAAACCTAGGACAAGAGGCTGAGACGTGGAAGACTTATTCCATTTTGAGTGCATAATACTGCAAACTTCAGAACTGGAACAAACCCTACTATCTTCTGATTAAGGGGACCATGGGCAGGGATGTCAATTGAAATAACATAAATACAAGAGGTTCCCGATGTCAGATAAGGGATATCATAAACTAGAAGTAGAAGACAATAAAACATAAGCCGACTTTTGTTGTATGGTTTCCAGAGTGCCGGAACCGTCATATTTAATTGGTTACTGGTTAATTTATGGTTACGGCCCTTGCGGCTGCTCCCGCCACTAGGGGCTACTCATACCAAACCGCCCCTTGGCTGTTAAAGGGTTTTAGGAGCACTATATACTCTAATTATAGATTTAATTTATTTCTATAATCCTTGTTTCTGTTCAGCTTGTGATCATTTTTACCCCTTTGGTATGAGCCTGGGAGATGCAGGAAGGGTTGTCTGCCTCTGGGTTTGCAAATAGCCTCACCAAACTGATCAATTGTCTTCTTCAATACAGCTCTTAGTATAATAACCTCAAGACAAAGTGAGGGAAGAACAAGCAATAAAGGGCCATAGATGTTGTCCCGAGCTACCTTTTAGGACAAGCTTTCTAAAACGCCCCCAACAACGTGGTTGTTTATATCACCGTAAGCCATAATAAAAGGATGTGAAATACGCGTTTCCTAGGGAAGAAGAAAATTTTCAGCGGTCGTAGAATCAAACTTGTTCAGTTTGTGGCCCAGGTTTTCGTCCCATATATTTCTGAATTGAAAAAGGGTGTCATTAGATGCAACTAACATGCCCTGCTGTCTAGTTGAGCACACAATAATGATAGCTCACACCTAAGCTATAGTGAGTAGAGTTAAAAACTATATAAATCTAGCTAATGTAGTGGGAAAGCTCACAAGATGGAGACTAGTATACTATGCGATATCCTAAACGTAAGTAACCGTAAGAAGTACTCGTAGACTAATTTAATAAAATAACAATTAAATCTTCTATAAATGTGAGGCCGGCTAATGTAAAGACGTGTCACAGCCCCGTCTATAACCTGCTATAAACCATTACGAATTGCCGGATTCCCTAGATCAAAATTATTCTAATTCTGCTTTGCAATAGCAGTGCTGCGGCAGTTCTATTACGTGATAATAGCACGAGTTCCCCAGAACAACCTCCTGTATTTCCAGCCAAGACTTCGTACAGAACGACCCCTTAATACGCTATCAGTAGCCGCAGTACATATCCCAGCGGCTAAGGAGAAAGAGGATAGTGAGACCACGAAACCGTAATATGCTGGCTAAATTAGTACTGCTGTTCTTCAGGTAGAAACCTTAGCTCTTGGCCAGCAAACTTGGTCGCCCGGGGTGTAGTTGGAAGCATATATATAGGATGGAATATAACCATGAGCGACGTCGCAATGGCAACCGGGAAGCCGTCGAAGATGATGAAAAGCAGCTCATTGTGGCCTAATGACCCGAATATTCCTTCAGAAAACTCTGCCACCCTGAATGCCGACCGGCCGATAATCAAGATGATGGCGATGAGTATGAGAACAATGAAGGTCCTAACACGCCTATCATCTCGGTCCAATTTCCTAGCGCGCGTAGAGCGGAAGAGGTCCGTTGGCCAAATTACCCCAACAAATAGGATAAAGAATATGGCAAGGGAAACAACTTGTAGTGTAAGGCCAGCTATGATGATTGCTTGGCCGGTGGACACCCCCCCGTTCGGATCGACGTCTTGAGTGACAGAGACGCCTCCACCGGAAGACTGAATTAACAGAGCGAAAACATCGCTAGGAATGAATACACGGGCGTATAGTCGGGGGTTGATATTGAATTTTCCTCGACCAAGATAGTCGGCTATTCGTCCAATGCAGACATAGATGCTAATGATGAAGCGTATCAGCGAGTCATTGTCCATGGCAGATACCAGATCTATGTGAGGAGGTTTCACTTACGCAGCGCTCATGAAAACCGGAGCAAAGGTGATCAAGGAGTATTGGACAATCCATCCAGTTCGAAGGAAAGGCTTGGAGTATCCATATATACGTGCAACAAAGCCAACAAGCTCTAATATCGCGCCGATAAGTATAGCGATGGTGTAGCCAAGCCACTTTCGTTTCTTGATAATGACGAAAAAACAATGGGAAATGATGCCGACATAGACAAGGGCGAAAAATACATCGATGCCCAAGTTCGGTCGATAGCCGTAGTAGGATTCGGATACGGAGCAAGTGTCCAGGGTGCAGTCATCCCGGATGTCCATTGGGATAGTTATTAGGGGTTCGATCAACGCTCTAAGGGAGAGAAAACTGGCGGCTTGATGCTAGGGCTGTGATGATGACCCGTAGCAGTCTTTCTGGCTGTACCGAAGGCTAGAGGTTTGGTATATCGAATATATATCGAATAGGTTTGCGTGGAGATAGGAGAACAAGCTCTATAATCATACCAGGAGAAGACCTAGAATAATATACATTTATAGATGAGCAGTAGTGCACTGCCTCATAAGTCATTTCCTCTAATTTTTGAATCTCGAAACCACTTGTGTTTTCTAACACAACTCAGGTCTGCCTAAGACTACGTAATTGTACAGCCCCAATCTGATAGACATGCAGCAGGGCCTCGAATCAAAGCCTTTCCGCGTATTTCAGTGGATGCATGGATATGCATTGTAAATTTATGATGAAGATTTCAATGATTGATGCTGAAAACTACGAATGGGCGAGTCGTTGGTACATATAGGGGCTATACGGTACGATCCATCCGCGTATCAGAACTAGCCACACGAGATGTCTTCCGCGGAAAGGAATGATTGCGATTGGTCGTAGATCTAAGCCACCCCGAATCGATAACCTAGACTTACAGCTAAAAAATTAATACGCAAGTCAGGTCCAACCTAAATATAGCTTAGCGCCAATAGTGAGTTCGCCCTATTCTTCCACCTACTTGTACTTGATAAATAACATCTCCCCAGCTTCGCTTGAGTTGCATCTATACGTAGGCCAGCAAAGTGTTGGGGTGAGAGTAGTAGTCAGGCAGAAAACGTTTAAAGCACCTATGTACAGTATATCGGATATGCATGCGGCGCTTACCCAGTTTTGCACCAGATATTTCGCTAAGATTGCGACAACTTCAGGTTTCTTTTCCTTATTTTCGTCGTCCGATGAAGAAAAGAAAACGCTTACATTTCAGATATAGATTATCATAGGTAAGCACTATAGATAGCATGCGGAATAGTAGGTTTGCTTGGCATCTAGGCAACAGTAATTCCATCGAACAGAGACACGATCCTGAAATTAACATTGGCATAACAACTTGAAAATCAAACCGATTAAGTGCTCTAGCTAGCAAAGTTAATCTCCCCTAGTTTCCTGGTTTTGGACGGGCGATCTCATAATAGTAACAGTCAAGTCGAATCCCTGAGTCCCAGTTGGCCTAACAAGGTTAGCGTCTGCTAGGATTCCTAGCCATTCTTTAACGTTATATACATTTAAAGTTTTTTTTAAGTATATCGATAATTTTTTAATTAAACTAAATTTTAAGTATTTTTTTTAATAAGTTAAAAATTTTTTGCGCTAGTAAATTGCTTCTTATATAAATTAATTAACCGCTTAGTACTATTATTTTTTTTTGCTCGAAAGATTTTTTAATTCCTATTATAATAGCAATTTTTTGCACTTTTAGTCGCTTATTATCGATAGCTTCTATTTAATTTTAAAAGTTTACCGTATGCGCTACTTTTATTATATTATAAACTACATTAATTAAAA
>JAPESX010001040.1:0-12035 GCA_029590615.1 Nemania bipapillata | reverse complement strand
AGCCGGAGGTAGCCAAGCTGACAGCTATTGCGGCACCTCCAGGCGCAAGCGATGTCAACTATGCTAGCTTGGCCGGCGATTAGAATATATAACGGGCACTTTACAGATTATGCATCAATGGCGTCTGGTGTAAGGGTCAAAAAGAGGCTGTAGTGGTGATACAGTCTGATTTGTACATCTATGTTCTTTGCGTAGCGACTGGATTCGATCGAAGAAGAGGAAGAGAGAGACACAGAGAAAGAGAAGGGGGAGAGAGTCATTATCATACATATTTGGTACACTGGGTATCAGGATATAATACAAAGGCTTATCAAGGGCATAGCCCAGTCCTCACTTAACTACTACAACACTTGCCACCGCCCGCACTGAGAGTCTTGCCGGCGAATTTGATTGTGTCGTTATCGCCTCGTTCCGTGTCCTCGTGTATCCGTAGTTCTAGTCCCCGGTCAGCATGCAGCACAAGGGAATTGTTTGGCAGGTACAGACTGTATGTGTCCCCCTCCTTTTTCCCTTGCACGACATTCTGTCGTAGTATTGTAGCGACCTCTTCTGCGTGCTTCACGACGGCGAGATATTCTGGACTTGCGGGCTCGAGCGCAGCGTTCTCACCGAAGCCTCGACGTATCGATTCGCGGGCGGCATTCAACATGGTTGCATCGCCTAATATGCATATCGGGTTAGTCGGCTAACATATAGGAAACCCCCAAGTAGAGGAGAGTGCCTCGTTCAATGCACCTTGGAAGGCTATACGGGTTGCACGTAGCAAGTGTCTATAAGCTGACACCGCCGCAGCCATTGTTTGGCGAAGGATTGCGATTCAACGGCACGGAGTAGGAGTAATAACTGAAAAATATCCAATTGTAATTAATAGTAGTCGTAATTTAGTGCGTCGATAGGTAGAGAGGAACTAGATACTGTGACTTTAAAAGTTTAGATAGGTATAACCTTGGAGGCTTGTGAAAATCGAGGGTACGTTGCGGCTGATATCCTACAATAGGATCTATGATTCTATGTATGTACCTAGGTACATTAGAGTACTTAGGTACATGAAGGTACTGCCTTTTTCACTTGCCCTGCTATTGGCTGGTCGGGACTTATTTGCTTAAAATACCGACGCCAAATTCAAGAGTCCAAAAAAAAAAAAAGAAACGGAAANAAAAAAAGGTAAAAGATAAAGCAGGCAAGATAAAATTTAAAAGCTGCTAAAAGCTTGCCCCACGTCCTCCCACTCACTCTATCTACTCGCCGATATCCCCCTACATATATACCAGCATAGGGCAAACAACCAGCAATTCGCAATAATGGCTACGGCAACCACAGTATCGCGGGCGTTGCCCTCGTTGCCCTCGGATTGGTCCGCAGAGAAGGACTTCAAGCCCGTCGGTTCCATCACCGCCTCTACACAGCGAACGATCGAGCCTGTAGGACCTCACTTCCTCGCCCACGCCCGTCGAGCGAGACACAAGCGAACCTTCTCCGAGGATGACCGCATCCAGGCCCAAGAACGTGCCCAGAAGATCGAGAAGGACGAGGAGAGCGAGGAGAGCGAGCCTGAGGATCCCATGATGCTCCAGCGCGAAGCCAAGGACTGGAAGGTGAGACATGAATGAAACCAATACTCTCAATACTCTCAATACTCGTCTGCATACAACATCTAGCTGACATCTTGCCCTCCTCCTAGTCCCAAGATCACTACCAGGTTCTCGGCCTGTCCAAGTACCGCTGGAAGGCTACCGAAGACCAGATCAAGCGCGCCCATCGCAAGAAGGTGTTGAAGCATCATCCCGACAAGAAGGCCGCCCAGGGCAGCACCGAAGACGATAACTTTTTCAAGTGCATCCAGAAGGCCACAGAAGTGCTCCTCGACCCCGTCAAGCGCAGACAGTTCGACTCAGTCGATGAGAAGGCTGACGTTGACCCGCCAACCAAGAAGGAGGCTGCTAAGGGCAACTACTACAAGCTCTGGAGCAGAGTCTTTAAGTCCGAGGCCCGCTTCTCCAAGCAGCAACCCGTACCCTTGTTTGGCGATGAGAAGTCCACCAAGGAAGAGGTGGATGGCTTTTACAACTTCTGGTACAACTTCGACTCATGGCGTTCGTTCGAATATCTCGATGAGGACGTCCCAGACGACAATGAGAACCGTGACCAGAAGCGACATATGGAGCGCAAGAACGCCAATGCCCGCAAAAAGAAGAAGGCTGAGGACAACACACGCCTGAGGAAGATGCTAGACGAGTGCTCCACCGGCGATGAGCGTATCAAGAGGTTTAGACAGGAGGCCAACGCCGCCAAGAACAAGAAGAAGTTTGAGAAGGAGGCAGCCGAGAAGAAGGCCAAGGAAGAGGCACGCCTGAAGAAGGAAGCCGAGGAGAAGGCCGCCAAGGAGGCCGAAGAAAAGGCCAAGACCGACCGTGAGGCCAGCAAGAAGGCCAAGGAGGCTGCCAAGAACGCCCTCAAGAAGAACAAGCGTGTTCTGCGTGGCTCCGTCAAAGACGCCAACTACTTTGCTGGCGGCGACGCATCACCTGCCCAGATCGATGCTGTTCTCAATGACGTTGAACTCGTGCAGGGTAAGATTGACGCCGACGAGGTCGCTGCCTTGGCCAGCAAGCTTAACGGCCTTACCGTTGCCGATGAGATTAAGGGAGTGTGGAGCTCTGAAGTCAAACGTCTCGTAGATGCTGGCAAGCTCAAAGAGGGAGAGGCCAAGAACCTGGCTTAGAACCGTGGACTTTATACTCACGTGCAATTCTTTAGCATAGAGATTACAGACAGCTTAGAGTCAGTATCAGTACAAGCGATAGAACATATTGCATCCATTTTAAGAACACCATCTGCTCCTAACATCATCTCTTGTGACAGTCATATGTCGGGACATCATACTATTGATCCATTCCCTTCAGATGATCGGTACTGAGATTAACGCCCACCGAAAGAGGGCCTTAATAGGAACAGTTAGTAACGCGCTGTTATCTTCGCTTGCCGAAGAACTTCAGTGGGGATAAATAAAGTTGACTACAATTCTCAAAGCAATGATTGGATTTAGGTAATTTACAGCAGTTGTGGTTGCCTGAAATAGTTTAGACTATCTCCAATGCGCTTAAGGCAACGATTTGTAAATCTGTTGCAGGCAAGTCTAACCATTCGTAAAGGGAAAAACAATATAGATTATATTCGTGAGTAGATGCACTTGCCATCAGAATTACTTCTTCCCTTATTGTATAAATAGCTATCCGGCTTAGGGCCTTATTTCCTAACGGAAGTCTATTCTCTGCGCTCTGTATTGGTGGTGTCAGATAAGTATAGGGTAGTATAGGAGAGTGTTCTACTGTAGCAACCAAAATAGGGGGAACTATGAGCAGGGGTTCTTTACATCATAGACCTGTAGAATATATGTTCTGCTAGGTCCCGAATGCCGTCATTTTTGGAGGCGTTATTCTGACACAATAAAAGACATGCCAAATTCGTAGCTTAGTGAACTCCTTCACTCTAGACATTTAAGTAGAGATCTTGTCAGACCAAATTAATACGAATAGCATCTAGATAACTACTAATCAGATACACAATCACCTGGATTGCTTACACCTAAGAGGGTCTCATCAGCCGTCGAGCCTCCAGCTTGGGAGATTTGGCTCAGCCGCTGCAAGATGCAATGCATAACTGCGCCACAACATACCATGAGATCTCGAAGTAGGTACTCAAATCGTAGAATATGCTTGCCAGGCCTCTTCTCACTTGTCATCGCTGCGGTTTGAAAATCCCAAGGGCATAATTTTCGTTCATGAAGAATTCAACTAGTTCACCGGTTAGCTTCCAATCATCATGTCAACCCGTAAGGCGATCAGTCAGGCAGCACCGTTAGAGCCAGAACTGCGACTCGCCCAGGCCATCTCGGAGTTTGGCGCCATCCTACGCGGTCCACAAAAGGCATCGTTTCGCGCTCTCGCATCTCGATCGCCTCCTTCGTCCACGGATGTCATCAAACTCACTGAAGAGGTAAATCTCGATGGGTCCAGACATCATAGTTCCTGGAAGCCATATGGAACGCGTCTGGTTGGAATTCTGGAAAGAATCCAGGTATTGGCACAGGCAGGTGACGTCGTGATCGGCGGTTCACAGAGCCTGATAGCCAGTGGAGTTTGGGGAGTTGTGAGGCTATCACTTCTAGTTAGTGTTGACATGTTCTATTTCTTATTTATTTACAAACCTCTTCATCTATTGTTCGCGTTACGATTCTCTATTTCACCACGTTTTTCATTTTACTACTTCTTTTTTGATATTGCTATTTTTCTCTTATCATCATATTCTATACTCACTAAGAACTGGATAACAACTTACACTAGTTGGTGTAGGTAGCAACAGGCTATTTAAGCTTCTTCGACAAGCTTTCCGCATTTCTCATGAGACTAGGGAACTCTTCTGCTGTTACCACAGATCTTGCACTACTTTATCCTCAGTGCCGAGAACTACAGAAATTAATGTCCGAGTATCTCATCACCTTAGTGTCCTTCTGCACGCGAATTGTCACATTTGGCCAAAGTTCACGTCTTTCGCAGATCGCAAATTCACTGTTCACTTCCTTTGACAAAGAATTCAGCGGATGTGAGACGGAACTCCAGCAATGGTCCTCATTGATTGAAAAAAGAGTTACTATTTTAATAAGTCGGTCTCAACAGGGCACTACCGGAGCCCTTGCACAAGTCAATCGTTCCCTTGAAGTCATAGCTTCATCAGCTTCCAAGAACAGAGCGAGACTCCTTCTCAAACGGAAAAGGGATATTCTCACTCTCCTCTGCCCTAGCCAACATGAGTACGACCTTGCCTGGCGCCGCCAACGAAAGAAAGGCACACCAAGATGGATCTTTACCGACGAGGCCTACCAAAAATGGAAAGCCAGTCACACGTCAACAACGTTGTGGATATCTGGCAAACTCGGCAGCGGGAAGACAGTACTAATGGCGAGTGTCATTGGAGACACTTATGGTATCCTGGAGACTCAGTCAGACTTAACTGTTACCAATCTGGAGCCTTTAGTCGCCTTCTTCTTCTGTTCATACGAAGATCACAGCTCTCTTAAAGCTAGTAATATTTTTGGAAGCATAGTTCGCCAAGTTCTCTCAACTTTGGATCCAGACTCAGAATTGTTGAGAACCGCCGAGAAATTTCTCCGGTGGCATCAGAGCTGGTCAGCAGAGCAAATGCTATGCCTTTTGTTGAATATTTTGCCTCAAAGTCAACCAATATTCCTAATTATTGATGCCCTCGACGAGTGTTCGGGTGAAGAACTCGGCGAGATTATCGTTTCCCTTAAGGAGCTTCTCGAAAAGCATATTGTTCATTTGTGTTGCTCGAGTAGGACAGAATCATCCGCCTATAGAACTGCATCCACCTCTTTTAACGTCGACCACCGAATATTGACCACCAATGCGTCTGCTAATCTAGAGATTGCAGCATTTATCGATTGCGAGCTGCAGCATCGGAAGCATGTTTATAACCTTGGCCCCGAAACGGAATGTCTTATCAAAGACATGCTTATAGCTGGTGCGCATGGCATGTAAGTTCTTCCCTAGTATGTAGGGATGCAATGAAGATTTGGTCAAGGTGATCGCTGGACATTGACATTGACATTATATAATAGGTATTTATGGGTCGCCTTGCAGATCGCAACTATCTTACCACTATTCGACAACAGACTCCTTTCAGAGTCTGATATTCGGGGCATTCTGTTTAACCTTCCCGAGGATCTGCCAGCAGCATTTGACAGAGCCCTCGGCCGGATCGTGGACAAGCGCTATGGGAACACTATTTTCCAGCTTGTTTCTGCGGCACAGAGACCACTGTCCACACAAGAACTTCGGGTTGCGCTCAATGTCACGCCCGGGGACACAGATTGGGATGTCACAACCCTTCCATACGACGTAAGGTGGATGATCGGTGCGTGTGGCGGGGGGCTTCTAGAGATTGATGAGGAGAGCAACTGTGTTCACTTCATTCATCATAGCGCTGTTCAGCATCTGATTACAGACAGCGTAGGCCCTGATAGCAAAAAGCACCATTTTACGCTGGACCAGGCACACCTCTCCTTTGGGTCAATCTGCGTGACCTACCTCCACTACGGAGTATTTGACAGCCAGATCTCGAAACATCAGCCGTTGAGGCTAGATGTAGACAGGATGGCTAAAAAGGTCACCGAGGTGACGGTAGCGAGAAATAGTCTCACTTATCAATTCGTGTCTACCCTCACGTCTTCATTCAGGGGTAGGAAACACCAGTGTCCACAAAGTCTTGATGTTAGCCGAGTTATACGCCAGAAAAGTACGACCCCGGTATGGACCGATGTTCATTATCTTTTAGACTACGCGAAACAGCACTGGATCTCACACACCGATCAGTTTTCGGAGTCGGCTTGTCCAAATACATATCGACTTTTCATCAAACAAATCTTAGCCCCAATGCCCCATGTCCAAGTGCCCTGGGAGAGAGACAGCATAGAAGCCTGCCTCCGGTGGGTAATGGAAAGCGGCCATCAGAGTATATTTTCCCATCTTGTACTCTCGCGTCCTGGTACTGAAGAGATAGTTCAGGATGCTATGCGGATTCTTGTGAACTCGCCTTCTCGTTTCAATGTTGATTGCCGAAAGCTAGATTCAGTTCTCCTGAAGGTTTTTGGCGCGAACTGTCTTGATGTGAAAGCCATAAAGCGACTCCTGAGGTTAGGTGCAGATACTAACCAAGGTGTGGTTTCATATCTAGGTTGGAGAGAGTTGTCACCCCTTGCCTTTGCTATTCTACAGATCAACGAGCAGCCCATCAAAATAGACGATCACCTTATCAAACTCTTGTTAAAGGCTGGGGCGGATCCAAATGGAATACGCCATACTAGCCGATGTTCACCGCTCCATATTGCGATCCATTATGAATGGACAGCGGTGGTGAAGCTGCTGGTCGAGAAAGGGGCTAAAGTGGAAATTTCTCTCAAGTCTGGCACTCCGTTTGGAATGGCAATCGAGACGGGGAACTCCGACGTGCTAGAGGCCTTATTCTCGGTCGATCTAAATCCATTCAAACTCTTGATCGATGGAGAGCTAGCTTTCAAGCTCGCGGCGATGAAGGACTTGCCTAGCCTTATGGAAGTTCTCATTAGGAAGTCTGAGGGCAATCCTGATGATTTGAGGAAGGCTCTTGGTGATACAGAAGAAGATAGTCTATTCCTGCGTGCTATCTATGGTAAAAACTTTGCAACCGCTAGTGTCATCTTAAATGAGACCAAGGATTGGATACATTGGGGCGCTTCCCTGTTCCGTCCCACGCTGGAGTTTCTAATGAAGCAGGACGTGTCTCTCGCAGGTGTCCTACTTGGGGATATCGTGGCGCTTTGTAGACATCTAAACTATACAGAATTCGACGTTAACTCTATGCTTGCTACGGCTTTAGAAGAATCTAACTCCTGCGGAGTTGCGGCTCTCATTAAGCTCGGAGCAGACCCCAACTACCTATGTAATAGAGGAGATGGGTATCCTTTTATTATCAAAGCCTCATCTCGGGGTTGGGACAACGTGGTTAAGGCTTTACTTTCTAGAGGTGTCTCTCCGGATGAGACATATACTGATTGGGGTATGTCCCCCTCTTCGTACACAGCGTTTTATGAGGCGATCAGATCTTCCAGCTACGGAGTGGTAAAGGTGCTTTTGGACCACAAAGCAGACCCGAATAAGTTATGTCACTCCTCTAGGACATTGGCTGAGACACCACTCGTTTGCGCAATACAACAGCGAAATATAAACCTTGTCCAACTATTTTTAAGTCCTGGCGGCCAGGCAATTAGCGCAGACCCAAATATTCCGGGGCCGTTGCCGCCCCTCGTGGCCGCGTGTCTAGAGTTTGCACATCCGAACACTGGAGAGCTGGAACAAGTAAGAAGCATTTTAATGTGCCTAGTCGAGCATGGTGCTTTATTGCCTAGACAAGACATACCCCTAGTAATGGATGCAATGTGTCACGCGGCTCGAATCGGTGATTTCGAAATCTTCAAAGCGATTTACGACCGCCTAGACGGCGACACTGACTACGAACAGGTCGCAGCTGAACAGATTCGGCCTTTATTACCAGGCCCCTTAACTAGCTCAGCTGGCCATCTCAAAATCAAAATGTACATTTCCGATGTAAAACCTACCCGGAAGTTTCCTTGGAAAATGAATCAGAAGCTTCTTAAGTGAGATAATGCTTTTTCTACTAGAGAAAGACATAGCATTTATCTCACTCTCTGTCTATCTTCATAGCGACTATGTCTACATTTGCAACTCCCATTTCGACAGTAGCATTCAACCATTTCATATGATTTTAGGTAGGAGGGCATCCGGGGCCTTCGATCTTAGATTCTACTCTGGTAAGAATATCTGGGGTTGCCCTTAGCTGGTCGTGAAAGAGAGTTTTTCCTTAAAACGCTGAGATGGCCACCGGCGTCCTAACGATGGTGCCTAGTCTTGGCTGCCGGCTGAGACGCCGCCGAGCGCCGACGAGGGATCGGCCGTCCCGAGAAAGCCTCAAGCCTAGCGTCCCTGTCTTCTAGGGACCAACCTATGATACGATCCCACGAAGGGAAGATGATGGTGAGGGGTTCCTTCACGTGACGGTGCACTGCGCTGTGGTTGGGCTGCCTCACTTTGTCTCTAAAGGGGGGAGCGACGGCCTAATAGGCTGAATCCTGACCGGTGTCATCAACATGAGAATCTCGACGTCAGATACCTACAACCCCAAACCCAACTTTACCAACCGCCTTGCTATCCTCGCCCGTAGACTCGCAACCTCAGTATCTTTGGAGAGAACAGATGCCTGAAACACCCAAGCCGACTGTGTGGGTTTGCGTGAGTACTCTACATGTGACTAGGTCGTCGACGTGGGCTGATGGCCGAATGAAGTGCCAGTGTGGATATGGACCTTGTAATCTTGCTATAGACGAGTGTTGCCCGGAATGTCAGAGAAAACGCTGTCCTGTAAGTAAATCCATCAGACCTGCGGAATACGACTAACATTGACTTCAAAAAATGAAGGACTGCCAAATAGGTAGTGCCTCATGATGGGCTGCATAGGAAGTCAAAGACGCTAGAGGAGAAATTGTCGATAGGAGGGTGATGAAGGCGAAGGTCGAAGACTACAATATATCGCGATGGTTGATATAGCCTTCGTCTTTTAGGTTTATGATATGATATTTGGGCAAATCTAGGATATACTATGCTATTCTTACTTTAGGCCTTGACAGGACAATACGAGACTTCACTATTTTCCAAAATTCATAACTTATGGGTGCGTTTCAACTATGACCTGCTTTCTCTCGGTAGCCTAAGGCTTTGATGGCACAAGATCTAGATGTTCTCAAACCATCTAAAATACGCCTTTACTACACAAATATAACCGTGTTAATATCTCGACGTTAGGCACTACGAGCGGTATATATAGTGACGACAGCCCGAGCTGTCTGGGGATAATATTTATATACACGTAGCGGACGTACTCGTTGATGTAATTTTGATATCTATAGCTAGAAATCTGAGTCGAGGTGCCTATCGACCTACAAGGGGTTGGATCGCTGATATATATTTGACAGATCCTAGTACCTATTTGTGATACCCATCGCTACACGCTTCTTTTAACGAGGAAGTTAATGTTATATGCCGCGAGAGTATTGCGCATAATAAGGCACCGCAATAGCGAGCGGGAGCCCATGAGGGCGGCGCCTATGCTAGGTGATATCGGATATGGTAGAGTCATGATAGTGTTATGGAGTTCACTTTCCATGCTCTTCCTCGTCTTCGGGGACCTCACCGGCGTCGATGGCTTCCTGCCTCTTCCTTTCTTGTCTGGCCTTCTTCTTTTCTAATAACCTTTTTAGGGTCTTGGCTGTGTTAAAGACACCGTTGGTCCCGGCGCCACATGCGGCGCAGCTGGGGTCTTTCCTATACCTCTGCAATGCACAGGGGAGACAGAAATAGTGCCCGCACCTCGTTACGATAGGCTCCTTGTATGAACCCTTACATATGATACATGCGAAGGGGATCTTCTCGAGGAGAGCATCGTCGGCGTCGTCGGCGTCGTTCCCCTTCGCATCACGGTTTGCGCTAGCGACCACCTTTCCGCCGATGTTCTTCTTGCCTTTCGTCACGCTCTCCCATTCCCGGTCGAGCTGCCACCCTTGCTTGTAGTCCTCGCGAGCGTGAAGAAACTTGCAGTTGTCGCCAAATCCACAAAAACCAGTCTGCTTGTAGTCCTTGCACACATCGGGCGCAAAGTCGGTGGTGGTTATGGTGCGGATGTTGGTCGCAGCCTTGATGGGGCCGACCTTGCGATCTGGCGCGTTCGGGTTCTTCTGGATGAACGTGGCTCGGTTTGCTAGACCTTTATATGTGCCATCGGCAGCGCTCTCGCCGCCGGATGACGGTTTGGGGAGTGGTCTCGTCTTGCCGAGGAGATTGGCATCTTCGTCGTACCAGTTCGTCTGTTTCGTGGCGTCGTTTGTGCTTGTTATAGGAATGCTGCGATCAGCCTCGAATACAACGGCCGAGTGCTGGTTGGTAGTAGAGGATGTTTTATCCTTAGATGACGCAGTGACGACGGCTGTGTTCTTCTTCCGCCGCTTCACTCGCTGACCGGCTTCATCTTCGGAAGATGTGTAGTCGTCATTATCGCTATCGCTGTTGTTCGCGGGCGGTGGCGTCGCTGGTCGCTTTCGAATGTTGGCCTTGCCTTTTGCGCCTCGCTTTTTAAAGATTGCGACGGGGGCGACGGGTGGTATAGCGGTTTCCTCATCGGCCATGTTGTGTAAAATAGCAACAATTATGAAGTGTGATGCTGTTTATACATGTAGGTTATAGGTTACTTAGTAGGAGCTAGGTACTGGTAACAATGCCGGCTGGCGCTTCTTGAGAGGAAGGTTGTTCTAGAACATTACCAATTTAGTGGTTAGCCTTCTACTTACAGAATAACATCACACAGTTTGAAGTTACAGTGTATTATTTTGTTCAGGTTGGTTGACGTTGGGCACGCTCTGCTTAGTAAACATATACTGTATGAAAATTGCACCTGGCGACTGTATGCTGTGGGTACCTACCCTGGCAACGAGCAGTCAATGCTGAAATGGCCAATCGCCGAGCTCTAAGCAGGGACCCCTTGCTGCTAGGGTAGGATAATGGAGTATGCCTGCATCACTAAAATTGGAATCCCCACGTCAAGCCTGGCCAAACCGTACGTACCTGAATTATGATCCAATGAATTACGCGCTTTATGTTTTGGTTGAGACTTTATGCTTCAATGGCTCAATGTCAACAAAAAAATAGGACCCCCATTTCTGAGAACTAAGTCAACGCAACGACTGTCTTGCTTCCACAATACATCAGTAGATAGCGAACTATGGTGAAACCGCGGAAAGACGAACATATTATAGTGCATAATGCAGGGTAAAAGGGGACGAGGCGGTAAGGCTAGCAGAGTGACTGTTTGACTGACTGCATGCATTAGCATCGTGAGCTTTGCCATGTTAACTGAACTTTTACGGACGATGATGCACATCTACAGCTGCTAGGTAGCCTAGGCATGGCTGAAAGAAGAAGAGGGCTAACTGGACTGGACCGACTTATGCTCTGTCCCATGGTAGCTCCCTCATGCCCATGCCACGATCCACAGCATAAACACGGCATCCACTGGGCTGGCTAAGCAGGGAGCCATCTATGTAGAATCAGACTCAGTTGGTTGGTACTGTACGGAACAGTGAATGTAATATCAAATTACGATGGAGGCATGTGCGTGCCACACTCTCGGAGCATCCGTTTCTTGAGGTAGGTATTCTGTACTAGTCTAGTTCGGCAGGTAATCCCGTATCTTATCCTATCTTCTTCAACATCATCGTCACCGACTTGACATTTCTGTCTTCTTTTCTCCCCTCTTCATCCCTCATCTCTCATCCCCTCATCCCCCATCCGTCCCCCTCTCTCCCGCGTTTGCCTAGGGCTGTGTGTGACCGTCCCTTATTCACAAGACGAGAC
>JAPESX010000104.1:0-29352 GCA_029590615.1 Nemania bipapillata | reverse complement strand
AGCTGGTTCGCGTTGCCCACCCGCTCGTTGCCTATATCGCGCTCCCACTCCAGCAGCCGCACCTGCTTCTGGCCCTCGACCACGAGCTCGGCGTCGCCGATGGCATGCGCTCGCGCCACGCTTGCCTGCGTTAGGCTCTCCTGGTGCTGCAGATCCGCGTCCTGTTTTGCGCGCTGCTGCCGCAGGGCTGCGTTGAAGATGTCTTCTTCGACGCGGGCGCGCTCCTGGAGCGCCACGAGGTCGGCGCTATGCGCTCGCTTCTTTCGCGCCTCCTCCAACTCGGCCTGGGTGGCCCATATATGTGATTGCACCTCCGCCAGTTCCTTGTTTCGCTGGATGGCTAGAGTATGCTGTTCATTGTCTCTCTGGACCCGGTCGAGGCGAGCCCTGCGCTCCTCTTCTTCGCGCTGAATATGAGAGGGCACGCCTACACTATCCACTGGCTGCGGCCCTGAATTCGCGTAGTACACGTCGATGCATCGATTTGATCGAAGTAGCCTCAACAGTTCTGCCTTATTATCCGAATCTGGCAACACACGCTGCACATACATCGTAGGTCCCATCGTGTATTTCCCATCGTTGTATTGATTAAACGTTTTGTTGATTTCTTTCCAAAGCGCCGCTCGTAGGAGCACCCTCGTTGTAGTCAACGGGTTAGCCGATTCGAGCGCAAGTAGAAGTACTGATTTGCCCTCAGACTGGATAGTGATGTCGGTACCACTTTGCACAAGGAACTCGATCGTTCTCTCCATCGCCTTTTCCTTGCTTAGCGTCATTTGAGCAGAGTCGGCCGCATGCAGGCAGAGTTCCGCTAGCGCACTACGTCCGCCGTGTAAGGGGCTTGGGAAGTCGGGGTCGTGTTTATACTCGACTAATACCCGCATGGCCTGGATGTTCAGCTCACGCGCGGCGTTATGAAGCGAACCATCATTTTTAGATGCTCCTGCGGCCAACAAATTTGACATCATGGCAACAGCTAGATCACCTCCAATAGCAGATGCCATGGACAGCGGCGAGTTCCCCAGGGCATCGGTCACATCAACTTCCGCGCCAGCGAGCAGTAATAATCTTGCCACGTCTTGGCGGCGCGTCCGAATGGCAATCATGAGAGGCGTAACATGCGATGTAGCCGTTTCGAAGTTGACTCTGGCTATTGAGGGCGTTAGCAGAACAATCATAACGATCAAGTACTTAGTTTGCTTACACCCTCTTTCTATTAGCAAGTTAATAATACCGGTACTGATTTTTTTCTGCGGCTGCAGAAGTGCCCACATCAGTAGAGTAACCTGTTCCTTTTCTTCCAGTTCATCTATGACCCTACAAGTTGTCATCTGGTCATAGTAAAAACCCATATCAAATAAAGCATCTAGGATCTTGATCGATCGCGGGTACTGGGACAGTGCTCGAATAACGACGGGGTCATCACCCGGATACTCAAACATAACGTCTAATCGGCCGTTTCTATCGCGCGGTTCTGTGAAGAGGTTTATAAGTTCATGGATCTTGTCCTCAGTCACCGGTGCATCAAATATCCTGGGGAACGCCCATGTAAGCGCCTCAGTATTTGGCTTCTCATTTAACAATATGGTAAGTAGCTCCGCGTTACCTTGACCTGCCGCAAGTTGGAGGGCTTCGCCACGATTATAATTAATATCCGCGCCGTGTTTCAAAAGTAGGTTAGTAAAGGAATTCGTGACAGACTCGAGAGCTGCGCTGCGTTGCTTAAGCACAGCGACCAGTGCGGAGCCTACTCCGTCTCCTTCGGCTCCTTTTTCAAGAAGACTCGTGGCAATCTTCAGGCCTCGTTCAGAAACCCATAGACTAGGGTCGTTGAAACGGAAAGCTTTCCTAAAAACGAATGATGCATCCTCGCTAGTCACACGAGACTCAAGAAGTTCATCAAATAATGAAGCGGGTAGTGTTAGAGTCGCATCGATTAGTGTCTGGCAATTGTTTACAACAGGCGATGCTCTGTTGTTTAGCAGAGTTTGGATTAGCCTCTCTTCAGGCTCATGCTCATTCACTGCTCGATGCAGGGCTGAGTGAACAGCACTAGGGACTAATTTGCCGGCTTTGAAAAGCCAGTCAATGACTGTGAATCTTGTATCTCGGTTCAGATCCCAGCACGCATCGAGACCACGAACAAGTGTATGCGATGACGGTTTCTTCTACCCCATGTCAACACACATATGTAAGCTTCGGAAATCCGGCTCACCTGTTGTCGTCCTCTAGAGTGCTCATCAACCTCAGCGATACCGAGAAGGAGTTCCAGACTCCCTAGAAATGCACTCCTAACTGCCTTCTCCACAGCTTCGCCATCGCTGTAGTCGGGGCTTGCGCCGTATGCTAGCAAAAGCTTCACTAGGTCTCTGCCTTCGTCGCCGTATCGAACCGCTGAGACAAGTTGGATATCAATCACCTCCCCCGAAACACCCCGTCGAAGAAGTAACCTGAAAATTTCGGCACGCTTTTTAAGATTGCCGACCTGCGTGGCTCCTTGGAACCCTCTTTGCATGGTCTTCAGGGAGATCTTCGTATTTCCCGATAGGAGCATTTCTAGCACATCGATAGCTCCTGACTTGCATGCCTCGATAATTATCTGGCCGTCTCTGTGCTCAATACTCCCCCCGTTTTCCACGAGGATTGTGCCAAATTCTAAATCACCATCTGATGCTGCTGTGAGTAGCGCATCTGATACTACTTCACCTGATGCGCCATATTTCAACAAGCTGTTGCATGATTTTATTCTCATTCTCTTGTCTTTAATCCTCGTCGCTTCAACGAATCCTATGTTGAGAATGTCTGTGGTGAAGCTCTTCTTACCAAGTATCAACTCAAAAATATCTTGTTTCTCATTCTTGATCGCTTCAACGAGAGCCAGGCCATCCGAAGTATCAGCGCGGGTAAGAAGAGCGTTGATTAGAGGGATATCGTTCGGATATTTTTGAATCGTAAAGACGAGTGCTCGGTTCACCTCATTTGGAGGCATACCGCCATCTAGTATTTTTTTGCGCATAAGTCAACCGATCCATCAGGTCGCGAATACGCNAACGCGTGGGGCATGACCCATGCGAGCGTCATAGGTGATGGCGAGGCTGTCAAGAGAATCTCTACAATCTGCATACTTGATGCTGCAACCGCACAGCTAAGCGCCTCCCCATTAGACGCATTGATGTCGGCTCCATTGGATAAGAGTGATTTCAGAGACGTGAAATTCCGTTCCACTGGCGGCATTTTCAGTAAAATTTGCACCTCCTCAATTAGAAGACTGCTGACTGTTGCCTTCGATTTAGTGCGGCTTAGAAGTGTCCCGAGCTTATCGGTCTTGACCGTAGACGCCGGAATCTTTCCTATACTCTTCAAAGCTCGGTCGACGCTCTCATCACTAGGCTCCCCCAGTCCAAGAATGAGCTCTAGGACTTCAGGATCAGAGTGTTGTGCAGCGTGCTCGACTGCGGATCCTGTATTGATGTTGACATCGGCATTCCCCTGTTGGAGTAGAGCCCTTATGAGGCGTTTGTCAGTAGGCTTTGTAGTGATGGCTGAATCTAGAGCTATAGATACTTCCGCGGCGCCTTGAATAATCCCCGAGGCAAGCAGCATGTTGATGATTCTAAGCCTAACTGAGCTATCTGCCACCTCCATGGCCCTCGGTATGGCTCTCGTCACTGTCAGCGCTGTGGGTTTACCGTTGAGGAGTTTCTCTAGAAGGCCGATACTAAAGGTTTGGTGGCTAATATTAGCGGTTGATTTGAGGATATCGTTGGCTCTAGTCTACCTACTTATTCTGGGCGATCGCTGAGGTAATACCATGACCTTCATTAAAGTTAACGTCCGCGTCATATTGAAGAAACAAGGAGATCAGCTTCTCATCATGGCGAGATGAATGCTCATTGATCGCGTTCTCTAGGGCGGAATGCACACAAGGACCTGAAAGCCCTGCTTGTAGGAACAGCTCAGTAAGCTGATATCGTTCGGGCTTGGGGAGGTTCCGCGTGCTTGGATATACTTGAGCGAGGGCAACGTGGCTTGGAGGCATGTGTGTGAGAATAAGACGTGCAATTTCCACATTCCCTTTCTTGACCGCAACTTGGAGTGCCAATGCGCCCTTATAGTCATTTGATACGGTCTTATGCCGACCAAGTGTTATGGTTTGTGTTGCCTCCTTCGCGCTCTGATCAATATCTATCTCATTAGCAGAGAACAAGGGCGTAACAAGCAGCCTGACCGCTTCGGTATCCCCGGCTTCCGTTGAATCGATTAATGCTTCGTCAAGCGCATCACCGGCAGCGCCTTGCTTCAAAAGAATATTAAGGAAAAATTGGCGATCCTCATATGTTATTTCCTTTGGTAGGAGTTCCAGGCATTCTGATGCGTGCTTAGGACTCATCTCACCCTTTCCACTCAATATGGCCCTAGCAAGATCGATCTTACCTTTAGAGAGAGGCTTTTTTAGTGCCACCGCGTCTTGATACTCGAGTGAAGCCCCATAAGAGACTAGCAAGCGTACCATTTCTAGAGAATAGGTAGCACTTGCGTGAGCCAGAGCCTCGGCAACGGGAACACCCTCGGCCCCGGCACAAAGCAAGATTTCAGCCATTGCCAATTTTTCATTCGGGTTGATATTCTGGTGTCGCATAAGTTGCTCGAATGCCTCGTTTATTCCAGGCTGCTGTGGTGGTCTGTTACCTAGTAATAAAGCCAGCACTATGTCTCTACGCCCAAGTCCAATTGCAGCCTTGAGCGCTGTAGCACCGTCGTGATTACCATCCGCTATTGACTGACTGAGATGCATAACGGTATCAAGGCAACCAGCTCTAGCTGCCCCTATCATGGACTGGGAGACCCATGACGCCGATGGCCGTCCCTCAGAGGCCATGATCATGGCGACCAACTTTGCCTGTCCACCGACTGCACACTGTGATATTGAGAATTAGTCATCGTCATTTTAAACGTGATATGTAAAGATTCCAAGATTTCAACAAGCTTCTAAGACACGCTTTTAGTCCGAAAGGAGGCTACTATACCCTGAACTGCAGACAAATAGTAGTGAACCAGAGGGAAAAAAAACATGCGAGTTACTCACGGCTTGTCGAAATGCGTCTTGTCCATCCGCTGTTTGTGAGGCAGAGGCACCATAGCAAATCAACAGTTCAGTAATTGCATCGTTATCATTCCGCATAGCCACTGGCAATGATGTATCCAGAGCTAGAGCGTCGGCGAACGGCAGCAAGATCTCAACCATTTCTAGCTGCTGATTCTTAACTGCGATTTGAAGGATTTTACTCCTTTCGGATAAGTCCAAGCTTCTCCTTCGGCTTAACAGACTTGTGCGGCTCTTTTGGACAAGGTTGAGGTTGCCGCCAAGTAAATTCAGTTTCGTGATGACTACAACACTCGCCGTTAGCCATCGCTATTCTAGCTATGACGTAGAAGCATCTTAAAACCGTGGTAGACTTATATACTGTAATATTGGGCCGAAAAGGAGCATTGGTAGCCCAAACGCGGCCAAAGTGAATGGACCGGCATCAAGAGTTACTTACGTGCTTCAGCAACACCCGGAGAGCCTTGATTTGTGACATGTGCTACAAGAGAGTCGTATATCTCTCTATATTCCCACGGTGTCTTCCTGGTTGTGAATGCCCTAGTGAGCCCCCCTTTGAACGGTAGATGCTGGGAATCGGCAGCCCGTTGTTTTTTGAGAAGCTCCTCTGCAATAGAAACATCATTGTCGGTGCGGTACGATGGCGGATGATCTGGCTTGGGTTTTGGTGATGGTAGAGACTGCACAGAAAGGCCATATTCCTTACTCAGCTGCTGGAGGCGGTTAAGTCGGACATCCTGGAGAGGAGCGGTCTCCATGGTTTGTCATAGAACATGCAGCTTTGACAGAATACCTGGCTTGGTTGTGATACCTACTGATAGGAAGACAGTAGAGAGCATAAGGTCGGTATCACTATCTCGTGAGTTACATGGAGCTGCTAGGCTTCAGACGGCATGGCATGCAGACAATGATTGTAAGGGGCATGTCAGGGTATTTTGCAACTCCACTGTTACAATACGTGACCACCGTGAGGGTGTATGTCAACGATATGAGAGGTGGCTTGGCGACGTAGCGAGGAACGTATCTGAAAACTTAATTGGTATTCGTGAGTCGTTCCAGGGGCGTTGTCTTGTAGTGCATGTAAACGTTAGTATATATACCAGATCAAATATATTAGTCCTATGAAGTATCAAACAAAGGCAATAAACCAGACAGTACACCGGTAAAAAAATGAATAGATAAATAGATTAAGTAGGTAGATAGATAGATAGATAGATAGATAGGTATATGTAGATAGAGATAATATGAGGAAGCTGGGACAAGTAAGGTATTTCTACCTAGGCTCAGACAGATCAGATTGGAGGTAGGCAGCAGTACTTTCAAGGTGCTCAGCCACCTTGACTTTCGGATGTCGGAATTCTCGCAGCAAGTAGATACATTATGCGCATGTACTCACCCGACTGCTTCTATACCTGGTTGATGCTATGAAGCTGTACGTATCTAGATAAAAAACTTTACTAGCTGATGAAATTGGTGGTCATCGAGAGACATTGGAGATTTTATAGCTCGAATTCAATAGCCCGTTTGGGTAAATTCAAATCGTAATATCAATGACGAGAGAAGTGGAAGGTACCTAATGTACATATGTACATGTAGGTAGGTATTTTTTTTTTATTCAAAGTACCCTCGGCACCTTCATGTATGTATCTAAAAGTGCCTATATAAATGGAATATAGGCACATAGCCTAGAGGTCAATCTTTACAAACTTTAACGGGAGTGGTTTCTGTTCTTTCTTTTAGTTGTTTTTAGGGGATTTCTCCACAGAGTATGGAGGTACCTACTTATGGTTCCAGGTAGCCTACATGTCTACTCTATAGGTAGGTAGGTAGCTATGAGGTACCTAAATATCACGTACATACCGAGTGTATATAGGTACGCATAAAGAAACATCCAAGTCTCTCCGTTCCATGTCTGGCGAATTACTGTCTTTGGACTATGGGCTGCACGCCGTCACACAGTCCAGTATTCTGTATGAGCCCTTGTCCCACACATCGAGCCCGCATGCCGCGTACATTGCCGCGCACCCCCTGTCATCTAGGTTGCATCATACATGTTGCCGTACTGGCTGCACAGATTATCTACAGGACCTACCCGTTACTCAGCATTATGGTTGGTTTTTGAGGGCGTGTTATGGTCTAGGTACTACATTGATACGAAAGACAGGATATATTGTATCCCAATTAATTGAATGGCTCTCTAGTGCCTATGAGGTCTTAGTAAATATGATACTCATAGCATCTGTTTAAGCCACTTGCTCTAATAGGGGGTAGAAAATCAGATATTGTTCCTAAATGCGCTTGCTTGAATATATAACCTGCGGCACAGGACTATACTATTCTTGAAATTTTTGATCTACTCTATACCCATCTTATTGGACTAGATTGCAGTCTTTCTATATTGTGCGACTTCCTGTTTACCTTCCTTTTTATGATGTAGTCGTCTTGAGGGCATCAAGTAGCTCTGCTGGAGGATCTTGTCGGTAACCTCTGGGGTTGTTTGATACCCACCGCCAGAGGTCTTCGCATGCCTTCTCCATGGTGAGCTCTGTCTTCCAATTGAGCTCCGTGTTTGCTCTTGTTGGATTGGCTGTGAGATCTAAAACGTCGCCTTGTCTCCGGGGTACGACTTCGTAGGGTAGGTCGCGACCGACAACGGCACTGAAGGCCTTGATCATCTCAAACACCGTGCTGCCACGACCGGAGCCTAGGTTCCATGCTTTAACGCCTGGTTTATGCTCTCGGAGGTTGTTTAGGGCGACGAGGTGGCCGCGCGCCAGATCGACAACATGGATGTAGTCCCGAATGGCAGTTCCATCACGCGAGGGATAGTCTTATTTCTTGTGTGAGTATTTGCTCGTTCTCAATGTTTGTGAAGCATAGAACTTACCGTCACCGAATACCAAAAGCTTAGGCCGATCCCCGGTGGCGACTTTACCAAGCAATGGGAGTAGATTATAAGGCACTCCCTGAGGGTCTTCTCCCATGATCCCACTAGGGTGTGCACCACAGGGGTTGAAGTAACGGAGGTTGGCACCGTTCCATTGCTCAAAGGGCTTTCCAGCCTTTTTGGCGTTCTGGCGTTCCGCAGAAATGAAATCCTCAATAATACTCTCGACAGTGGACTTTGTTCTCCCGTACGTATTTGTTGGGCCTATCGGGCAGTGCTCTGGAATGGGAATCATGTTCTCGAAACGGGTTGCGTCGCCATAAACCGTAGCCGAGGACGAGAAGACGATATTGGTCACATTATGCTTCTTCATTGAGCTGAGAAGAGAGATAGTGCCACCAACGTTTACGCGATAGTATTCGAGTGGAATCTCGGCAGACTCTCCGACAGCCTAGACTCCAAGTTGGTTAGACGGGGATGCTCCGGACATAAGGCATGGAATGAGAGCTGTGTGGGAATCGCGGTGGAACTTGCCTTGAGGGCTGCAAAATGGATGACGCTGTCGATGGCGGGGTGGGCGGCAAAGACCTTGTCTAGATCTTGTTCATTTGTTAAGTCAACCTTGTGAAATGCAGGGCGCTTGCCGCTGATCAGCTCGATGCGATCGAGAGCCACTTCGGACGAGTTATAGAGGTTGTCAACAATGACAACGTCATAACCGGCCTGGAGAAGGGCTAGCGATGTGAAAGAGCCGATGTAGCCCGTGCCACTGTCTCAGTTACCACGTCAGAAAATCTATTGTGCGATATACCATTTGAATATGTGAGGTGCTTAGGTAGATACGGTGGTAGTTGAGTCAAGAGACCCGAGTGCGATGCGGTCTTCTATGCGCCGACGCGGGCTAAATAGCACTAACAAACAGCACAACCGCTTCTTGCAAAGGGCTAGACTTACCCTGTGACGAGGATGGTTCCTACAGGCATTGTGGTAGAATCCGAGATATGGTCTGAGGAAAAGAACAGCGTGTAGAGGTTGTGACCGGCGGTGAAGAGCTAGCAATGTGGAAATGGAAACCTAGTTATAGTAGCTCGATATAGCAGAGATAATTTGGAGCATACCTACTTGTACATGTATCTAATTTGAGGGGCTCCCGTAGCCCCCCTCTGCCCCTCCATCCTCCACCTGCCCCTCGTTTTACAACTTTCAGGGATGTTGACCGCTAACTAAGTACCTAGCGCAAAGCTCAATGCAGTTTTGCAATTGGCTGAACAATATGTAAGTGATAATGTAGTTGTGGGGGCAGATAGCCACTACATCAACGTTTGATTAGTAGATCTATGTAGGTACTGTAGAGCTTTATAACTTAGAATCTTGAACTATATTACATATAATAATATTGCTCCAGTTTATAAGAGGTATGACATAACGCTAGCGCAGTAAGACGGGGAGAGAAAAAAACTAACGCAACAAAGATTAGGTATGTTGTTTTTTCCCTTCATATTCAACGAGGTAGCACTATAGGGATGCTAATTAATACCGATCTTGAGGTATCCATCTAGGATACATAGATTAACCGAGCATTACTTCTCATTTTCTATGGCAGTCACGTAATCAACTCATCGGCTTCAAAGCAGCCAAGGTAATTAACTTCTAACAGATATGGGTAGGGTTTCTGCTTTACCCATGAAAAGCACATGCTTATTTCCATATAGGTTTCAGGTAGTCTAATGCAGAAGTTCGTATCTGTGCATGTGGCTATGAACATATATAGGTACCTAGTACCCACAAGTATGTGACTAGAGTCTAGATACCTACTGTAATGTGCTGCGCAGTGTGGCTGTGCAGTATTACATTGTAGGTATTCTGTAGGTGGGTAGGTATTCTGTAAATTGACAGCCTAGACTAGGCCTAGATAGGCTGCCCCACCTGGCACGCGACGACGCGCTTGAATACCATACGGTCTACCTACAGATATATCCTCAATCCCACACTTCCTGTCCTTAAGTAGTAGCTATGATGATGATGGCTATGATCGGGCGTCACAACCGATTCGAAGTAGTTGTGAATCGCTAATGTCTTGAAATGCAGACGCATTCAACACGCTATGCCCTCTTGGACACAGACCGCCAGCCTTAGACAAAGCACCAATCGCTCATTGTTCAAGCTTGTTACCCAATACATCAACACATCCTCGGAAACGGCAAGTCTCGACTAAGCTCCAAATTTGTTGCGAGCCACCGTTTGCCAGCTTTGTGTGTTTGTTACCGGACTCGGATGCTTGTCGATTCTACGGATAAACCGCCACAACAAAGACGCTGTCAGCTAAGACGGGACGCTTGCAGCGCCGTAATTGCCTGTCCTGCCCATGTCTTGCTAGTCTTCCCAAAACTATTCTTCTACCCATCTAGCAAGTCATCCTGCATCGTCGACGAAACATAGTTTGGCTTCAAATCGACTGCCTCGTGGACACCGACAGCCCAGTTCGCAGACTAGGCATCTCGTATGCCCTCATCCATGTACCTCACCGGCACCCGCTGAGAGGTTTCGGTTGATCTTGCGTGTAAGGTATGATCTCACTTTCTATTCGTCTAGTTGGTTATTTTCATTGGATGGCGTAATCAAGTTCTTTGAACGACCCGTAAGTAGAAAAGATCTTGGGTGATTTTATTACTGGACTATTCTCATTTGATTGACCTATTGTAGATTCATTGTTGGTTTGCTAACAACCAAATCCAGATACTAACCAATGTTCGTGAACCTAAGAAGTTTAAGTCAAGTTTTAATATCATATTCATTTCCTCACCATGGCCCTTAGAACAAGGAGAAAGGGGCTGGGCCCGAGCCCAGATCTACCTGGCCTGTTTCCTACTCATGACGGGTCTTATGGCATCAATACGCTCATCAACATTGATACAGAATCAAAAAGAGGCCAAAAGCCAAACGCGGCCATTGCCCAAGAACAATCGGACGACAAGAAGTGGGTTAAATTGATGAAAGGCAAGGTCGCTAAGAAGTACGGGATGAACAGCAACCTGAAACAGGCCATAGTTGAAAGTCAGAAGGAAGTAGAGGAGGAGGAGGAGCAGAAAGCACAAAATACCAGTCAGAAGGCTGCACATTTGTCAAGAATGCACTTGTCGAATTCCTCGAGTTCCCCCCGTTCCTCGAGTTCCCCTCGTTCCTCGAGTTCCCCCGGTCGCCCTGTTTCTACCAACTCGTCTCTGCCCTTTAATTCTATGTCTGGTCCTAAACCACCTAATGATGGACCTTGCAAGCCTTCAAAACCTCCAGATGATTCTCATTCTATCCCTCAAATGACCCCTCATGTTCCTAATTACAATCCGAATAATCTACCCTTTTCAGAAGAGTTAGATGATCGGCCTAGGCCTCCATATAAACCAGCAGAATTGCCCCCGGCTAATCAACACTCACGTGCTGACGCCCATCAACCCATATCGCAACCATCTGAACACATCCCGTTTTACGGAATGCCACAGGGAGAGGGCTCGACTGAGCCGATATCGCCTGAGCGCCCTGGTTCTTCAAGAAGTTTTAACTTCGAGAGTGGGCTATTTAACAACGCAACTCTGCGGACCCCCGGTCAAGGGGCTGGCCGTTTCGGTGTACCTCAACCCACATCTCAATGGTTAGGTCCTTCTACCCAAAATCAGACAGCGGCGCAAGCCGGTGCCATGGGAATTTCTGGCACAGGGGGACAGCCTACTGGTCAGGCTTCCTCTGGTATGCAGCCTAATTTACAGGGACAACCCACCCGGCTAACTCAACAGCCTGCTCCAGGAGGACAGGCAGCATTACGCCCGCAACCTACCGCACAACCACAGCCTACCATAGGGCAACCGACACCCTCTACCTCAACAGGACAGCCAACACCAGGCATGCAACCTAACCTACAGGGACAACCTACCCCAAACTGGCAGTCTATTTTGGGGGCCCAGACAGCATCGAGCTTACCACAACCTGGCCAGCAGGGACAGCCTATGCCATATAACCCTCCAAATTCTAATCAAATTTCACAGCCACCCAATGTTCCTTTGGTGGCAAATCAAGTTATAAAACCCCCTAGATCAGCAACAGTCCAATCGTCGAATAAACCCAGCTCACAACCCGAAAGGGAAAAACCTGTTCAGCAGAGCCCGGCCCAAAGAAGAAGAAGAAGCGCAGGCAGACAGTCAAAGTGGGCGTGGCTGTCACCAGATCTTGTCGTGAGGTTGATAGTGTTGTTCTTAGTAATAACCTTATCAATATTGTTTGTCCTCTCCGCAATCCCAACCGAGGTAGACAATATGGGTGTAGAATCAAATATTGGTGCAAACCTCTATCTCCCAAAATTTGGTATTGGCACGATCTGGAAAAAGCTATCGAACCTCTTACCAGAGGTTCCAGACATACATAACCTCGCCTACAATAACTCCCACGACGGTTCCCCAAATCCAAATGCCATCCCAGGATCCTCGGACAGCAGTAATCTCAATTCCGAGGAATTTCTGGAAGAGGTGAAAAAATTGATGCCAGAAACTATATGGGTGCAGGAGAACAAGAGTGGGAAATTGAAGATTCCAGAGGACTTTTGGCATGCCCTAAAACAGTTGATTGAGGAAGATACAAGTATTCTCAGCCTGAGAAATTCGAATATATCTGAGGACCACTGGCGTGCTATCAAGTCTCGGATTCAAACCAGTGGAATTTGTAAGACGAGTGCACCAACAGAGAACATGAAGGATGTTATTGAAAGAACGATCTCCCACTCCTGGGACTCATGGCTGAAGCAGAATGATCAGGCTGCCAAGGAAGCCTTGGTAGGGGTAGCCCTAACAAGAGACGATTTTATGAAACTATTCCAGCAGGAGATTGCATCTTACAAACGCGAAATTCGACAAGAACTTAAAGAGCTACGAAAACGAATCAGAAATATTACCCAGCAGATGTCCGGACTACAGAAGGACATGGGCCCAGGCAGCCAAATAAGCAAGGACGAAATAACAAAATTGATCAACTCTATTGTCTCGAAGGCGATCAATAATGTGAAACTTGACGCAGTCGCACAGGGTCTAATCAAAGGCCATGCGAATGATGTACTGGCCAACCAAGTGAATTTTTTGGCAATTGGCGCCGGTGCTTCGATTGATACCACTTTCAATTCCCGCGCTTGGAGCGGTCCGAAGAATCCCTTCAAGTCAAACAAATGGCTCGATAACAGTTATAGGGCACAGCCGCCCGCAGCCGCGCTGTCGCCCTGGAGTCAAGAGGGCGAATGCTTCTGTGCTGGGGCCGACCAGAAGGGATATGGCAAAGGCACCAATAGTATTTCTGTGATCACCAGTCGTAACATCATCCCACAACATCTTGTTGTAGAGCATATACTACCTGGGGCCACGCTTGATCCTGGTGCGATGCCGAAGGAAATTGAGGTCTGGGCTTACATTGAAGAGGTGACCCTTCGTAGCGAAGTACGGACTTTCTCCGAGACAAAATTCCCAGAGACACCTAAGGAAGAAGTTCTTAACGACGGGTTTGTGAAGATAGGTCATTTTACTTACGAAAATAAGAATTCCGGCGACGGAGTTCAGGTTTTTAAGATGAGTGACGAACTGAGGAGGATGAATGTTATCACACACCGTGTTGTCATCAGAGCTATAAACAACTATGGCGCTGACCATACGTGTTTCTACCGACTAAGGTTGTACGGCGAGATCGTAGAGCGACCAGATGATCCGACACCTTTATCTAGTGGCTGGAGATCTTGGTTCTGAGTTCTCTGTGATCCAGATATATCCGACTAGCCTGTCTATTTTAGGGAATTCACGGAGAACTAATGTACGAAGGAATACCTTTTCAGTGCCGGGAGTTGGAAACGGATTAGATGTTTGGAGATGGAGTTTAATGGCGTTGCTATTTCAAGGCAAACAAACGGATACCACTGACGAGAGTCACCAGGGGAGACCAGTCCGATGTGAGGATTACCGAAGGAGACTAGAGTCCAGGAATTATGATACCACGCTCTTCAGGTATAGCTGATTCACATCGCAATTACATGCACTTGCTCCATTCCCCAAACAATATAAATGACAAACTCGGTATGCTGGTGTTGTTAGTTCATTCAAGAGACCCTCTGTGGATTTCAAAAAGACGATGATCATTTGGACCTAGTCAAAACTTTGTTACAAAACGCATGTATTATAATTAATAGTACGACAGTCCCGTAGACCCGGCAAGAAGAGAGTCAACATCTCCAATTGACTTGTCTACCAATAGGAGAAATCTGACGCAACAAATATCTAATCGTCTAATAAGCCAGCCGCAAGCGCTTCGTAATCTTCTAGTGTATCTGGTTCCTCTGTGATCTCGATAACTCTCCCCTTGCCCTTTCTTCCCTTCTTCTCGTCTTCCGAGTCCTCTTGGAACCATTTCTTCGTTTTCTTCCTCGGCCGTTCTTCGTGTTCCTCCTCTCCAGAGTCACTATCACCACGTGTTTCTCCAGCAACAGGGAGAGAAGCCAAGAATGATAGCGGGTCTTCGCCGTCATCGGGAGTCTCCAATCGGGGAATAGCAACCGCAGGCGCCAGACCATCTTCCAGGGCTTCGCGAGCCTTACGCTTCTCTTTCTTCTCCCGTCGTTTCTCCTTAGCCAATGCCTTGTCGCCAATATCTGCTTCTTTGACCCTGGCAGACTCGCCCTCGACGAATTTCCGTCGTTGCGCGTCCGCAGACTCGTCACGCTCAAAGGTTTCCTCGCCTTGTATGCGATACGGATGGTGCGCAACGCCTTCGTCGTCAAATATAATGCGATCACCCTTGCCTCGGAATTTCAGCATCTGCTTTTTAGATTTCAACATCTTCTCCCTCCTCTTCGAGTCAACGATGAATGGTTCCTCGCCACCAAGACCATGTATAATCTTAGTTCCCTCTGGCAATGTCGCTTTATCAACTGCCGCAACATCCAAGTCGTCACCTTCAATAACCCTCTTAACCGCTAGGAAATCATCTTCGCTATCCTCAGCTGCCTTCTCTGTTGTATCTCCTACTAACTTAGTGTAATGATCAGTGAGAACATCTTGGTTAGTTCGTTCAAACATCTTATCCGTCTTTGTGCGGGCCTTCCGCTTCTTTTTCTCAGGGTCAAACTCAGAATCCGAGTCAGAGAGGGCAGCACGTGGCATATTTTTCAGCTTCTTGATATCCTCTCCCTTCTCAAACTGAATTATGGGCGCTCCAGGTAGACCTAAACTCGCAGCATACGCTTCTAGGTCGAGACTTTTCAGGCTAAAAACCTCCTTATCTCGCTGTAGATGTATCGATCTAGTATACGAGATGAATGCTTTTGACGCTAGATACTTCAAGGCGGGATCTTTGAAGACCATGCTCTGAATTGACTCATCAATGGACTGCTTCTTATTCTCTCGTACATTAACTCTTTTAATGGGTATCTTCTTAGACTCGAGGCGCTTTATCATGCCCTCTTCCTCGCTAGGGTCTAAAAATAGAACAGCCTTTCCATCTTTATTAAAGCGAGCGGTCCGGCCAACCCTATGGATATATGTGTCGACATCTTCGGGTGCATCCACCTGGACGACCCAGTCGACTGAGGGGAAATCCACTCCTCTAGCAACAACATCAGTAGCAAAAAGGCAAGCATGCTTTGACGCTGCATAGCTAGAGGTGATTTGCATTCTCTGGGCTTGCTTCTGGGCACCTAGCAGGTGGTAAAGCGGTACGCCAGGTCGAAGGTGCCTCATTGTTTCAAAGGCAAACCTTACTTGTTTTCCAGATGAGAAGAAAACCAAGATTTTACTCTTAAGGTTGGCTTTTATAAAGCCATACAAAGTATTCAGCTTGGAAGGGAGCGAAGTAACCAGGTAATGTTGTTGGAGAGACTCTGGTGTGGATGCCGCGGCGCTTTCATGTACAGCGATGTATTCAGGATCTTTTAGGCTTAATCTTGACAGATCTGACACCTTGCGTGACTGAGTAGCTGAGAAAAGTAAAGTTTGGCGCTCTTTCGGTAGGTGCTCGACCAGGGCATCGACGGCGGACTTGAATCCCATGTCCATAATTCTGTCTGCTTCATCAAGTACGAGTATTTGCAGATTGTCCACTTGAAGCCCAGATGTCGAATCTAGATGCTGGAGCATTCGTCCCGGCGTACACACCAAAATGGACATACGGCCTAGGCGTTCAGCTTCCTCTTTCAAGTTCTTACCCCCAATCACTAGTCCAGCGGAAAACGAGTGGTACCTCCCAATTTTTGTCAAGACCTGGAACGTTTGCACCGCGAGTTCACGCGTAGGCGAGATTATGAGAGCACCAAGGCCGTCGTATTCAGTCCAGCGAGCGCGGTATAGTTTTTCAAGTACAGGGACCAGAAATGCAAGTGTCTTTCCACTGCCAGTCTTCGCGGCACCCAAGATGTCGTGGCCCTTCAAGGCCGCAGGAATAGCGCGAGCCTGGATATCTGTGGGCGTCTGGAAATGAGAGGCTTCGATACCTGAAGCGGTGGGAGAGGAAAGAGGTAGGTTGGAGAATTTGGTCGTATCGGCCGTTTTGGGGTCGAACTGATCAACAGCATCTTGGAGCTGATCGAGAGAAACCTGCTCTCGCTTTCGTTTCAGCGATTTTTCATCTTGTTTTTGCTTCGGGCGTCGCTGTTGCTGCACTTGCTTTTTTTGTGGCCCACGCTTTTCCGTGAGAGACGGCATTGGTTGGCACTTTAGGTGGTGATTCAGAGGCGTTCTAGTGATATAGGCCAACTCAAACTGACGATTAGCAATTGGGCCTGTAAATAGCAAGCTCGATTGATTGATTGATGCGAGGCCAATGTAAAAAAAAATATGGGTTGGCGGGGATCTGCCGGATTTGAGTCGCAGCCAGCCTAAATCGAGCTTGACCGCCTTTGGCAGAGTATACCGCCTACTAATTTGGGTGATTCCTATCTAAGCAATATGCGTAAGCCACCTTCAATGCCGGTCAAGCCACATACAAAGTATACTATATGAGGTAGGTACCTATGTCCATATTCTATTTATTGATACCTGCCTACCTACCTGATACAGGTAGGTACTCTTGTTCGTTAAGACTCTCCTCACCGATTCTCTCAATTTCCAGCTCTAGTCTCAGGTATCATATCCGTTATTCATATCTCTTCGGGCAAATTCCGTAGGTAAACTAAGCAGCTATTCAATAACTATGCTTTAACTCATATTCAATACATTTCCAACATAAACGGCATTATAGACGAGCCTTCTCCTTCAGTTGCGAAGCGTCTTCGATGATCAAGTCTGCCCCACGCTCGGCACAACCCAAGACGGTTACCATGGGGTTAATCGATGGAATCGTTGGGAATATTCCAGCGTCGATAATGCGTAGATTCTTGAACCCCCGAACCTTCAAGTTCTCGTCGACCACAGCGAGCTTATCCGTCTTTATATCGCCCATTCGTGTCGTCCCGCATGGGTGGTAGACGGTATGGGCTACTTTGCGTGCGTAGTGGCTGATGTCTTCGTCGGACTGAACGTTGGGGCCTGGGGCAATCTCTTTCTTGATCCAGTCCTTGAATGGTGCCTGTTCGGCAACCTTACGGGCTGCCCGCATCCCGTACACAAGCGTGGCGGCGTCATAGCCCTCAGGGTCAGTGAAGTATCGGAAGTCGAGAGCCGGCTTGACTTTCGGATCAGCAGAGGTAAGGTACAAGCGCCCTCGAGACCGTGGTCGTGGGATGTTGGGTGTCATGCAGAATGCATAACCATCTGGAATGTCTGGGTATCCGAGACGAAGAGTGTTTAGGGTAAAAGGGATCTGATAGCAGTGCATCATGACATCCGCGATGTCGCCGTCGGAGAGTCCTAGTGGGTTTGCTCCCGACTTATTAGCGCCTGCGCCAGGGGCCTCACGACGCAGAAAGATTCCCGCATCAGAGTCCATGGTCGTTTGGTTTTGTGGTACAGGCTTATTTAGCTCCCACATAATAATGCTCTCGGGATGATCTTGCAAGTTCTCGCCCACGCCCGGAATATCACGGACAACGGGAATGCCCAGGGAAGCTAGTTGCTCCCTAGGTCCTAGCCCCGAGAGCAACATCAAGCGGGGTGTATCAATTGCGCCAGCACAAAGTATTGTTTCACAACGGGCCTTCACTGCGCGCAATGAGCCATCTTGAAGCGCGAGGTCTAAGCTGCTAACCTCGTCACCACTAACGTTGATCTTAGACACCCAGGCATGTGTCAGAACCGTCAAGTTCGGCCGCTTTTCCTCGCCTCTAAGTATGGGGTGTATATAGGCTACAGAGGCACTGGATCGCCTACCATCATCTGGGTTGTAGCTGACCGAGAAGAAACCAACTCCTGTTTTGAGCGACCCAGTTTCCTCGATTTGCTTATTGAAATTGTCGATTACTGGGATATCCAAAGCCGTACTACATGACTCGACCCAATCTTTGCATAGTTGATTTCTGTGTTTCGCATGAACCGGCTGAATCGTATTTCTCAACTTGTTCACGGACTCCATAAATCTTTGGAAAGTCCAACCTTTTGCTCCAAGGGACTGCCAGATGTCCAAGTCATATCGAAATGGCTTGAAGGAGATCAAGGTATTGTGCGACGAGCAACCGCCAAGGACCTTCGCACGCGAGTGCCGAATAAATGAGTTACCTAGTCCATACTGTAAGAGCTTACCAGCATCCAAACAACTTGAGATCACACTTACCCATTGGCTGTTCGGTTGTGCCATAGTCATAGTCAAGCTCGCCGCCAAGCAACTGCAGCCATTGTCGTAGATCGAGAACGCGGTCATCATTGTAATCGCTAGGCCCGGCTTCGATCAAAAGTACTCGTTTATGAGGTAGGTTTTCCGCTAGCCGGGCCGCAACAACACAACCTGCGGTACCACCACCGACAACGACATAGTCGTACTTGTCGGTATCTGCGATGGAAAGCTGAGTGGTTGTCATTTTGACCTCAAGAATAGTAATTCCCGACGGGGTTGGGATGTCTGGCTAGGATTATTAACGCCAGGCCAGTGCAGCTGGTTCGATAGAAGATTCTGAGTATTTCTATCAAAGATGAGATTCAGATCCTTAGCCAAGACTGGTGGTAGAAGATGGTTTACACAGTACACTATATATCCCCTACTAGAGCTATCTGACTAGCTTTACCCACCTATTAGAATCACCCCGGCCCACGGAGAGGTACAGCCGTATCTACGCACATTCAAGACCACTGCCTACCAGCGGCACGTACGCCGTACGTAAGCCGATAATGACCGGGGTCTCATATCTCTGCTTCGTCGACGCCTGTAGTAGCTAGCAAAAGGAGCAGAGTCTGTGATAACGCTACAAATTTTTAACACGCTGATTAAAGTGAGGTTAACTAGGGTTGATATCTATGACCCGCAAGCACTTTGCCACATATAGTATTATACATACACATGTTGCAGAGTCTACCTCATGCACAAAGGATAGGGGAAAATATACATAATCCATGTAGCCCCGAGTCGACCTAGAGTCCTAGACCAGCTACGTGTAAATTCTACTTCGGCCCACATGCTACCCCACACTATGTAGTACAGGAACATGGGGTGTACCAAGTTGCACAATACATACCTATTTAATAATCATACGTTTGAATTAGCGTAGGTAATTGGCGGTGATCATCCTAGCGATTGTATCCATTGCTTTTGAACCAATGAAATAGATAAGCAACCACAGTAAAAGCGACAGATCGAGTTTGTAAGTAAAGCTGTTTATTGGGAAATAGAGGGATATACTTCCTCTTAGGTAGGTACCTAACCTAGGTAGCTACTAAGGTACCCTACTACATGCATAAGGAAGATATACGTATTACATAAGCTTAGGTACGAGAAAGGCAAAGTAGGCAGAAGTTAGCCATTGTAGAAATGATACACCTCCAGTGTAGGTGTAGGTGTAGGTGTAGATGGAGATATAGATCGAGCCTCCTGCAGGTGGGTTGCGGGTAGGTATCTATCGGATCATCCGAAACCTACAACCCGAGTCTACTCCGGTTACATAGATAGGTAGGTAGTAGGAAAAGATACAGCTTAAAATAAATCCTTGTTATAGCTCGATAGTAATCTTTCGATCGATGGGAATATCCCGCGTGGTGTAGCTCGAGACACAAGTCTAGACCGTAAGCTATCTAAGCAGCTTTCTAGATTTCTCGTCAATGAAATACTATACCTACCTAGTAGGAGGTAGGAGGTAGGAGGTACTTTAGTAGTCTAAGTAATACGTACATAGACATACGTATGTATGCAGGTACTGCATCATAAAGCCCGTGCTAAGAGATGATGATTTACCTCACATACCAAGATCTGGAATTGAAAGAAGAAAACCCGAGAAAAAGAATGTCGAACACAGGCACTTATAGGTATATGTGTCGTATAACATTGGTCTACCTATTATAGAGTGTCATATAACTATGAGGAGTGAATGAGCAATGCAAAAAAAAGAAAGAAAGAAAGAAAAAGGTCACTCAAATAGCTATGACGAGGGCTGTCAAGACCGTTCAAGTTACATAATGGAATCCCCATGAAGATGCTTTTGAAACAACTACAAGGCAACTGGCTGGGTCAACGGTGTCCGTCTCCGTCCCCGATCCCTGACGCCGGTTTTTAGCGGGCGCCGGGCAGTGAGCTAGTCTGCTTAGCTACTTGGCAGGGTGGGCTGCAGTGCGGGTTTGCGGAGTTACCTAGGTAGGTACTGGTAAGACATTGGACCTTTTATCTCCATCCCCATTCAGATCACGTCACTCTGCGCCTTAGCGCCTGTCCTAGTACCTAATTCTGTACCAGTATATGTACTGTACTAGCTGGGCATTGCCCGTACAGTGCATCAGGGGATATCTACCACTCCCTTAGCTCGAGGTGTAGCTTATAGCCTCTAACTTCATGGCATGGCGAGATGTCATCTACGGTAATTGCACGCTGTCTATCTACATGTTAGATCGGTAAATACTTCGGGCTCAAACATTCATTCGCTTCATTTCATCATCATGGTCCAATTAGAGACGGAACGCCACGCCTTCTACGCGGGCAAATCGCAACCAACCTCGGCATCACCTGGCCATATTGAAAGCATCGACCCGTCAACTGGAAAGCCCTTGTGCAAGATACATACCTCGTCTTATGAGTCGGTAGATGCCGCCATCAAATCTGCAGAAGGCGCATTCCCATCATGGTCCGCCACGCCGCCAGTAGAGCGTTCCCGGATACTGCAACGTGCCGTTTCTTTATTACGGCAGCGTAATGATGCTCTGGCACGGGTGGAGACTCTTGACACCGGAAAGCCTTTCTCGGAGACCTCAACTGTTGATATCGTAACAGGCGCGGATGTGCTTGAATACTTTGCCAATTCGGTGGCCAGCGGAGGCTTAAACGGGGAGTCCTTCCGCCTGCGGCCCTCTGCCATGGTCTATACCTCCAAGGAACCCCTTGGAGTGTGTGCTGGTATAGGAGCGTGGAACTATCCAATCCAGATTGCGCTTTGGAAGTCGGCACCTTGTCTCGCCGCGGGCAACTGTATGGTTTACAAGCCAAGCGAGTTCACGCCGCTGCACGCGGAATACTTGGCCGAGATATACCGCGAGGCAGGGCTACCAGATGGCGTTTTCAACGTCATATATGGTTCTGGTGAGGTTGGCGCGTACTTGACAGCACACCCTACCATAGCCAAGGTCAGCTTTACCGGGCAAGTCGCTACGGGAAAGAAGGTTGCCGGTTCTGCCGCCGGTGGCATGAAGTACGTAACCATGGAACTCGGAGGGAAAAGCCCCCTGGTTGTTCTGCCTGATGCGGCGGTCGACCAGGCGGTTGATATAGCTATGATGGCCAACTTTTTCAGCTCGGGCCAAGTTTGCACAAACGGCACACGCGTTTTTGTCCCCAGCGCTATGAAGAAAGAATTCGAGAAAGTGCTCCTTGCGAAAATGCCGTTTGTTCGTGCGGGAAACCTTTTCGACATGACCACAAACTTCGGGCCATTAAACAGCAAGGTCCACCACGCAAAGGTTGTCAACTATATCCGTCGTGGTATTGAGGAAGATAAGGCGACTCTGCTGTACGGCGGCCTGAATCAGCCTGCTAACCTATCCACAAATCTACGGGAAGGGTATTGGATCGAGCCAACAGTGTTCACTGACTGCAATGACAACATGACTATCGTGCAGGAGGAAATCTTCGGCCCTGTAATGGCTATCCTCACATACGATACAATCGACGAGGCCGTTCAGCGTGCCAACGCCACCGAGCTGGGTCTAGCAGCAGGCGTGGTAGGTCGAGACATCGATCAGTGCCATTTAGTTATATCCAGGCTAGAAGCCGGTATAACCTGGATAAACACGTGGGGTGAATCACCCGCCGAGATGGCGGTGGGTGGGTGGAAGCAGAGCGGCCTGGGTGTTGAAAATGGGAGAAGAGGGCTCGAAGCCTGGGTGAGGAACAAGAGTACGATTATCGAAATGGGTGGTAGCGCTGGCACGGTCTTTTCAAAGTTATGATCGAAGTTTTTNAGTTGATTCTCGAACGCAAACATATCACTGCCCCCATAGTAATGGGCAATGAATTGAATCAGTAACGAATCAGAGCATGATTACCATCCCCGCTGGATGCCAGCTTGTCCTCACGGCTTGCTCTAACTTCAAGTAACACCTAAAATGTAGGCATCTATGCTGCGACAGTTATAATACTCTGGTGTCTTAAGATGATATCTACTGTTTCTCTTCCTAATAACTAGCAAGAGATATCTCTAATTTCCTTGTCTAGGGGGTATCGCCACAAGCACAGCGATGGACATACGGCCTCCTAAAAGCCGTTAGCCTCATTACACCTTTGATGAAACCTGGAAGTCATTGTGACCATTCGGTGCTACTGCTCAACACACCAAAACTTTATATGGGAGGCAACTATGACTAAAATACCAGCAGATGCGTGTTGATGGGGTGTCGCCCCCCCAGCAACAAAAAAACCCATTATTATAATCATCGAGGTTACGATAGACAAGGTATGGTAGTTCTGCTGTCGCGCTGGTTCTCTTTTTCGTTTTAGTTTTTCAGCGTAAATTTTTCAACATACAATGCTATAGTAGTCGATTTAAGGATGTGGGAGATTATTGTATCAATTCATTCATTTATTAAGCCCTATATGACGGTTCTTTTTAGCTATTATGGCCCCTATCCACACCAAGATCACGCTGACAACATCATACCTGCTACTACAACCTACCAGTAGCCTTTAGGTGAAGTGACCGAAGTGCATCTTCACTCTAGAATCAAGCCCACGATAGATCATAGGCTCCTAGGCATTGCGCCAGCTCGCCAGTTGGAAAAGGCTGAGTCCCAGTGCCTACTTCTCCGTACTTCTCTATATATAGGCTTAGAGAGTATGGGTAGATTATCTACTAGCGTAAGGGGCACAAGATTCCAAGGCAATGTTAGATTGAACAAGTCAAGCCTGTTAAATTTGTAGCCGATGTTATAGGTTCATTTCTCAATTTAAAATTCTGATGGTTATATCGTACTAACTTGGAAATAAAAGATCCGAGTCCTGCCACATCAGGACTCATAAGTAGCGCCGATATATTAAGCTACAGCGCCTGGGCTCTCGCCACCTCTTTTCTTCCCTCCTTTTTTTTNCGTGCACCCTAGGATGGGATGTAATCTCGCGACCGGAGAATAGGCTGGTTGCATACAAAACCTTTCACGACTTAGGTCAGTCTGACGAGAACAGCCAACACTTTTTTATGGTTGTCGAATAATCAGCAAAGGTCGAATGCTGCATTGGAAGCCCCAAGGCGGCTAAATTCAGGCTGCATTGAGTGTGCCGATCCCTTTGCTAGAAAGACTTGTCAGATTCGAAGACTACTACGCTGTCGGGTAATAAGGAGGGCAGTTGTATTTTAATTATTTATAGTAACATAGTTGCACTGTCTTGGTCGTTCCGGATCTCCGCCATTATGAGCAAGAAGGCGAAAGGACCTGCTGTCTTAGCAGACTAGCTGGACAAGGTCGATTATATCTTATACATTATAACTTGTGTTATAATACATCATATTAGTTCTTCGTTAGATCTGGACTCTCCTCTTCCACCTCGGAATGGCGCTCCTTATGCTAGCTGCAATGATGCGCCGAGCCCCTCATGGTTCTGTAAAGTGTTTAATTTATCCCATATTAATTAACTGCACCACCAAGCAAGATCAACAGCCATGACGTATATCAGCATCAATAATAGTCGCCCGTATGGTGAGTGGCTCAGGTGTTGTACATGCGAGTAGAAGAGAATGATTGGACATTCATCATTGTTATCGGACTGGTTTGTCTCCTGTCTTCTAATTTGGGATCATCCGCCTCGACACACCACATCCTCTCGAGACCTGGTACAACGCTAAAGGGCCGTGAATAGTTTTCCACAGAGGGCTCGTCGTCCCTACCGAGGATAAATACTATTCAAATCCGACTCGGAGGTACGCTGGCGCTACCCTACTGAACAAGGATATAGATGGTTCATCGTTCCAGCCCTCCGATACCCCTGAGGATCTTATTCATAGAAGGACATTCTTCTCTTGGTCGCATGTAACGCAAGTCCAGAAACGATGAGAACAAGTTCTTGCGACTAGCCTACTAAAAACAGTTCTAGAACATCAAGTGACGCAACCGGGTCGATGGGTTCGCACTTTTATCAAACAGAACCGAATATAAGTCGCTTCTGTATCCTATCTTGTGCTGAGAAATTTGAGAGTCATTTGCCTACCTCATCGCCCACATCCCCTAACTTCTCGGCTACGGACACGTCCATTAATCAAATCGACCCTCTTTGATTATCACACCTTAGTAGGCCTTGTCTGGACTACCAAGATGAAGGTGAAACATACATTTGAGATTGCATGGCGGTATTGAACTAATGGCGCTCGTAGTTTACTGCCTCCGTCGCCTTTCTTCTCCACGCAACCGCGATTCTCGCAGCGCCGACCATACTGCCGCAGGAGGACACACCGGCAGATGGCGTGGCCAATATTGCAACGAATGACGGGCTGCCTAGCAATGTGAGCCCTGAGCCAGCAGGAGGGCCACCATCCTGGCGCCTCGACTGCGGCGCTCCCGGCACAACCAGCTTGTGTTCGGCTTCGAACAGTGGTGCTCACTGTGATCCCATCACGGGCTCTCTGACCATAACGCTCGAAGGCACGTGTGGCGCCTGCAAATGTCTGTCGACTGATCAATGCACCGGAAGATGCGGCTGAGGGACGAGCACTATCGGGTATTGGTTTAGGAGGCGATGACAAGGAACCAGACGAATAGAACTGGGTTGTACAGAAGATCATCTGGGTAGAAAAGCCCTTCGACGGGCACTATTAAACAGACATAGCAAAGTTCCGCTCGCTATCCATTTAGGCTGCGCATCCATATTACCTACCGTATTACCATATCACTCACGCCATTTACACGCTCATCCTATCTTACACGTCGGTTTTTTGCAGCAAGTGTTAAGTGTTTGCTGGGGTTTCATCGATGTTTTGGTGTTGGATAGATATCCAGATAGTAGACTCATACTAGTCTTTCACTCATTTCCTAGGAATAGCGCCCGATAAGTTCTGGCATACCTCGTATATGGGCCCATACATAAATTGGAAGTCATAAGAGCCGTATATTGTTGCTCATCTACAACACTCAACCGAGCGGTGCTGGATAAATTAAATCCAACACTCAAGGTATCTTATCTTCAAGGTATCCAGCCGTATATACAATATACATAGTGGGGAATTACGGGGCTGTATGTTATCGATTAGGTACGTATTCTGTAGGCAGACCGGGATTTTGCATGGCAACATGGTACCTTGCCCAGGTACCTGCATGTAGAATGTCAATATTGTCTCGAACCATCCTACCTACATACCTATAACCTGCACCCAGGCAGGTAGGCAAGAGATCAAACTGGCTGCATTGCAAGCCAAACCGCCCCCTCCTCTTTCTCTCCCTGTTGACGACGGCAGAAAAATGCCACCATGTCATCTTACCAGTCCAATTCGTCATTGGCGCGGACACGGCCTCTGCGTGTGCCTGCTAAACCAGCCTTGACCGCCGCTCAACCCTCAGCGCCGCCTCTCAGCAAGCCAGCACAAATCCCGACTTCTACCTCCAATCTACTCCTATTCCTCACCAACTCGCGTCTCCTAGATCTTGACCTTGAACCCGACTGGCCCGACATCACACCCGCGACCTTCTCCGCCAAGGATGCCGCTGGCGGACAGAAACGACGTATACAGTGTGTCGAGTGGGCTCTCTACCAACTCTTCCTATTATGGGATCATGCCGATGCACATAATGTATGTCTTGCAGCGTGATTCGGCCCTGTGGTTCCGTCGTAGTGCTAACTAGGTCGCAGAAACTACGTCCTTTCTACCCGCCTGCCGACCAGGTTCAGTCGATCAACCTGCGAGCAGCCCTGGTGCGAAACCTCGAAGCAGCCAAGAAGAACGGTGTACTTGGCCGCGATGTCCTCATCCGGAAGACCATGCTCGACGAGTGCAAAGGGGAGAGGCTGGAGGAGGTGCTTGCTGTATTCTCTTCGGCTGTGCTCAAAAAGCTGGTTGCTGAACGGGCTCTCAACTCGGGCCCAGAATACAGACCAACCATCTCAGAAAGGATATCGTTAGAGAATTGGGGCTACGGAGGCGACAGGACGGAGCTGAACGGACTCTTACTCGCCCACAAGGTCTCGCTAAGATCGATATTAGAAAAGAAGAGAGCAGCAAGAGATAAGTACCGTAGTTTTGAGGAGTGGCTCGAGATGAAAGAGCGAGGTATTGCTCGACGCCGAGAACAAGCAAAATCTGAGGCACGAGACAAGCGTACGGGGGCGTCAGATACCGCAAAGACCGAGGTTCGCAGAATGCTGAGGAACAACTGGGCCGGCAATGAACAGTGGGCTGATGTGTTACTCGGCGACAGTTCCTTCCAGAAGGGTGGTCTATTGAGCACACCGTTTGATGATGTCTGGAGCGGTGTGCAGGCGGGGAGTACTATGGGCCTGGAGGAGCAGACTGCTGGCTTGCTTGAACAACTGGAGCAACGCGTTCATCATCAAAAGACTAGGCTGCAGGGGTGGGAGGATTTTCGGAAGACCACCTTTGGAGGGATTCGACCACGTGTTGCTCGAGATGTTCCTCCGAAAGAGCAGAAGAAAGAAATCAGCTTCGACTTTACGGCCCACCTTAATCTCGATTTCGACAAGCTCACGAGCTCAAGTTACAGGGAATTTGACAAGCAGCCGCCTGAATATGCGAATATACTCAATAGACTGACACAAGGATTGGAGGGTTCAAAGGATTCAAAAGCACCTGATTTCTCAAGCTTGATAACGACTACGAGAAGAGGACCTGCGACTACCACTACGTCCCAGTTCATTTCACAGGAACAGGAACTGGACCCTGTTTCGGATTTAAGCGAATGGGAAGATGAGCCAGAAGAAATATTACTCCCAACGAAGGTCAGGGAATCCTCAATAAATGGTAATGGCACTGTTCGCCCAACAACCATCCCTCCAGGGTTCACAGGCCCTCGAAGGCAATTACCCCTTCCTCGCGAAACTCGCAAGGCGAGTCCTACCCGTCGAGAAAGTCCGGTCGAGCTTCTCGGAGAACATAAGCGACCTGTAGTAGAGCCTTGCCCCAGCTCGATTAAACATAAATCAAATGTTGCAGGGCACAATAGGTTGGCCTTCACCTCTCGACACGAGGAAAGCCAGGTCTCTTGTTCCTACACAGACCAACCACGGCCGGCCATAAGCACGGATGATATCGTGTCGCCACCTCCTCGCCCAAGATCCCCCACACAGGTCCTTGCCGATGAGATTTTGAATTCTATGAACAACGCATCGCCGTCTCCCGTGAAGAAGTCTCGTTACACCTTGACTCTAGCTGAGAGAACACAGATGTCAATGACACGTACAACGTCTTTCGAAATAGAAGACGTGACGCCGCAACAATCACCGGTGAAGGCAAGCTATACCCAAGTAAATGGCCACCTTGCCCCAAATGATGGTCCCGAGCGAGCGAAGAGTACGAGGACTTGATATCGCGAACACGCCGTTCTATGGCTGGTTTTGAGGCAGCACGACAGAAAGCCCAGCTAGAAAGACGACGCTCACAGAGGAAGAGTAAAATAGCCCAAAGGAAAGATAGTTATTTTCCCAAGGTCGACGAGGAACCCATGGGCGATTTCTCAGTCGTCGAGGGACTGATAGAAGATGGCCAAGAAGACTATGAGGCGATTTTCAAGAGTAGGCCCCGAATTGCTACTAGCCCAGGGCCAAGCCCAAGTCGGCAGTGGCATTTAGAGGACTAGTTTAATGAATCAAATCTTGAACTCGGCGGACATTAGGGCAATTAGGGTGGGGGTTTCCTGGGACAATTCGGCCGTTGGCAATCACGTTGGTCTAGATTATTGCTGTAAAACAGCCATCTTAGCTTGCGGCGACCTCACTATCGCGTAACTATAGTACGTGGAACAAATTATGCTACCAGAAGCGGAAAGATATTGTACCGGGCCTATTTTTTATAGGCTTCATACAACCTCGCCCCGCGCCCTGGATGGTTGGGGTCCCCAATATCTAAACAACCTAATTATAAAATACCAGGGCTCTGGCTTCAATGCTTTCACGATGCCTAGAATCAACCATGCCAGGGTCCTCAAACGCAGAATGTGGGACACGCCGCGCAAGTCCGGGCGTCATTGCGGAATCAAAGCACTTAATGAGCAGCACTTCATCAGGTTCCTGCGCATTTTTGAAGTACCACTGGTGTGCATCGTTAGGAATTATCGTCCATGTCTCATCCCGCGATCCCCGCGGGTATAGGATCGAGGCTGCTAGTAGATCGGAGTCTAGTACTGAACTCGCATCAGCCACAGCGAGGGGGTCTTTGTAGATTGTTTTGATCGGTCGCCAGATCTATCCATTTCGTGTGGTCAGTCATCGATATTCAATAGAGAATACTGTAATTAAGAATTTATGATAATGAAGGATGGGCGAATATCTATGATGAAATGAGACGTAGACCTAAATGGAGGGTATAGAAACGAGGAAACACAGAGGATGCGCACATTGATAATCTGATATCGCCGCTTGAGCAGCTCGTCCGCCTCGTCCGGGAAGTGCCTCCGGAGAACTAACTCGGCCCCAGCGTACGACTGGTCGACGTGTGCCCGGAACAACGGACCTCGCGTCGTCCTGTTCCCTTCGCCTAGCTTATGCCAGTTTGAGGGCCCAACACGGGTCTTGTGGTCGAAGATGTGGACACGCGGCGCCCCTGTGCTATTTCCAGAAAAAAAAAGGAGACAATAAC
>JAPESX010001039.1:0-12036 GCA_029590615.1 Nemania bipapillata | reverse complement strand
ATGTCCCTTTAACGCCTCCTAGCTCTCCTACCCACCAATCGTCGAGGGTGTCGGTTTTCTTGACAATCCGAATCCTATCGCCCTCACGAAATGAGAGATCGCCGTTTCCCTGTCCGCTAAAGGCATATTGGGCCACCACGAACTCTTCGAGTTGCCTTGGCGTAATACGCTTAGGTGGGGGTGGAGGAGGAGGCTTCTTCTTCGCTGCAACGAAAGAGGTTCCACTGGCCGCTGTATTCACTGATGTGGTGGATGGAGGACGGTTATTAAAGTAGTCAGGCTGCAGTCGTGGCGAATTTGGCGAAACGGCGGGCATAGATTGCTGTCCTAATCTGGACGCCGTGGTAAAATCGGTGGGCGTTAGATTATTTCCTATGGATAAGGATCGTGGCCCAAGTACGGGGCTTGGGTGTGACGACAATGTAGTCGTCGATGGAATGCGATTCGGCCGTGGCGGCCCCATGTTTCCATTCGATGATATCAACCCAGATGATGAGCGCCGAGGACCATTTACCATAAGCGATGGGGTTAATGGAGAAACTGCCCGACTCCGATCCTGAAGGTTCGGATCATCAGGGAGTTTCATAGGTAGACGTACGGCTTTGCCCATGGCGATACAGGTGATGGACTCGAACTCTCGCTTGGCAGGTTCATACCCAGCTGACCACACGGCGATGACATCCTCCATAGGGGGCGGGGGAGAAGGGAACCCATGCTTCTCGCAGTAAGTGTGCAGAGTTGTGTAGTACAAACCTAGAAATCGGTTTTGAAGCGCCACCACCGAGTCGATGAGCAACGGTATGATGCTGAAAGCGGCTGCTACAATGGGCGGGAGCGTTTCCCTCAAGTGTGCATCGGCGGCGTGAAAGTCCTCAGCGACCCGCGCCAATTCAGCCTCCAACTTGGCCAGCGATGCCTCCTCTTTAGATGACTTACCTGGCTTCCTCTGAAGCTTTGTGGTTTTGTCTTGAACCTTTTCGTAATCCAGTCTCTTGTTCTCTCTCTTTTTGATGGTCTTCCGCATGGGGTCGATGTATTCGCGAGCGCGACTAGCGGGCTTAACAACCCTCACTTCTATGAGCTCTAATTCCTCTAAAAGGTCCACTCTTAGTTCGGTGTAGACCTCCTTTAGATGCAGGGCCTGTTCTAGCTGCATTTCCGGTGTGGGAGCTACTATTTTCCCTAAGCCTTCAGACGCGCCGACGATAGGATCCCATAGTCCGTCATATTCGGTAACGACGCCCAGCTGTGTCGACGACAGATTGACCCATGATTCACGCCATGATTTTGCCGCGTCAATGATCTATAGGGCCGAACATGTCAGTCAAGCCAGGACATGAACCCAATGCGAGGCCGTCCAGGGAAGCTAGAGAAATGTACGAAATAAAAATTCACCTTAGCAAGGACTCTATCGACATCATCATACTGGAATATCCCGTGTCAGTAGTCGCACCAATAAGTAGGATAGGTTCGAGTGGCTTGAAACCATGCAGGGCCACCGCCACCTGTTCAAAAGGACATGGCTACTTTGTAGCTAGATAGCTCTCAGGTCCACCACTCCCTTTCTCCAAAGAAAATGATAGCTCACATCGCTGAGTAGCACTGCTACTTTCGCATTATCGCCTGGGCTCTTATGGAGCATGCGACCAAATTGTCTCTGCATTGACTGCATGTTTGATGCGTCTCTTCCGCCGCCTGGCTGAGCTTTGCTACAGTACAGAATAGATTGTCGGGGTGCCTTTGGGTTACGTAATCGTATATGTGTGGACGGGCGAGATGATGGTACCGCTGGGAGTGGCCAGGTAGACGAGGGGTGGGTAGGCTACCAGTACATCTCAATAGAACTGCAGAAGCAGAGAAGAGGAGGGAATCGATAATTTGCCAGCCAGTAGACTGGAACCATCGAGATGGACACAATGAAAGTATCTAGGAAGGCAAAGCACGACTATCCAGATGAGGAAGAGGGGGAATGGAGGAAGAGAGGCGGGTGCCGGAGAGGATTAGCCAGAGTAGGATCAGACGGAAAAAGTGATAATCTAGGTACGCGAAGGTTGAGCAAGCAGGTTGGTGTTCCACGGCCTACGGTTTCCGTCAGAGGGGGAAGATAGATAGATCCCTGCGGCGTGGATGTGCGGCGTAGTGCAAGAGCTACTGTGACTACTTACATGGATGGGTGTGCCCAGGCAGTAGGTGGTAAGTGTATACTACAAACATGATAGAAGCTACATATGTAGGTAGGTGATATGCTAGTAGGTATGCAGGTGTCTAGCTACATAGGTAGGTAGGTAGGTAAGAGGTATCTAGTCTAGGCTGGCTGGAGTTTGGGGGCCAAACTCCTCCATGTTTCTCCTCGTATTCGAGGCACATGCATGCAGAAACTCGCTGTGTCTGTTTACGTACATAATTTGCTAATTGATGTAGGGTGCGAAATAGCTTGTTTACTTCGTTACCTATAGGTATTAGTAAATATATGTATGGGGAAAGGTGGTTAGCTGTTAGATAAAACTGCCTAAGTACAGATCTAGAGACCTATAGTTCTCAATCTGTATTAGGGGTGGTTAGAAAATAAGTGGCAGGTAGTAAATGTGGTGAATATCATGGCTTCCATCTCACATCTCATGCATGTTGGTAAGTAATGTTCTAGGCTTCTTCTGAGTCACCTCGTAGCGTTATCGATACTTACATACAGGCTGTCAGAGGTGGGTCCAGGTTGTTGGCTACCTAACAGAGTGAAAATATTAGCGAGTGGCCGACCTTAGGTGGGCATAGGTAGATAGATAGTTCTGGGGTGGGATGGGTACCATTTAGATAAAATCGATTTAGGTAGTCTCGGGTGCACTACAAGTATCTGATTTAAGGTTTGAGAGGAGGGTAAACTAATCGATATTTCCGCACCCTACCTCTAGGTAGTTACGGGACTCCGACATGAAGGTTCAATATTCAAGGTAAACACCGCCGGGCCGAATGACAAAACCCGAAATTAATCGTGCAGCTATAGTGTGCCATACGGCTTCTGCTCTATGTATCTGCTAGCCACTCGTTATGTCACAACCGCTGCATCTTATCTACCTAAGCTATAGTACTGAGGAGGTTAGGTACATAACGTATGTAAGATGTAGGATTGCCTGCGTACATAGTTGCGGACCTAGCCCCAGGTAGTGCGACAGAGTCAGGAGCCTTGAAACTCGAAAATGGAGACTGACTACTCGTTTCGTAGACTTTATTGGATGTAGTATGGGATAATTCCTATATTCTACTCCGTATAAATGGTCTTTTGTACATTCCTTTTTGGTTTTTTCTGTAAGGTTGGTAAAAGGTGATGAAGGGCATTGCCTTTATTTAGGCTGACTCCATACAGTGCTAAATCACGCTAAATCCAGTGGATTGATTCTGTATCTACGTACAGTATTTAAAGGCCATACCTAAAACTGTGCTTTTAATTGACAGATGGCAGTGGCACTACACTAAAAAAACACGTGGTGGCAACAATACATACCTAGGTAGGTACCTAATAATTCCCTATTTGAGGGCACATATCTCGATGTGTAATATAGGTCTTCTACACGTTACGTTCCTTCACTTGGTATTGGACTAGGTAATACGCGTACGAAAGAGAGTTTAACAAAGTTACGCCGTGTATGTCATGCGATTTATTGCCTTCCGTTCCCCAATTTGGTAAGTCGAAAGTCTTCTATCTCTGTTAACCTATCATTTTAAAAGAAGCATAGTACTCAATACTTAGACCTCCTGGGTTGTCGAGCGCTAGAGCATGCATTTCTTTAATACTCCTTTAAGCTCTACATAATATTTGGTGCCGGTGTTGACGGACTCGGCAACAGTGCAGAGCTCTGGCCTCAGTTTCATTAATGCTAATGGACTATTAAAGTGTTGTTAGCAAACCCTAGAGCTGTTTAAGCTGTAAAAGAGGGTATGTGCCAACACTTACGGTTGCGTTAGCCTAAGTTATACATAGGTACACCAGCAGGATGAATATTTGCCGGGATACCTTTTGATAGCCTAAGTTGATGACCCTTAGCTTCTGCTATGTTAGAGATACAGTTTAAGGAGGGTTGTTGGGTTACATATTAAACCGAGAGAAGTTTCCTTGAAGAGATGGATATGGGACTTTCGTGCTAGTGTAAGCGATTGAATTGGCTAAAGATGTTGTAGAGGTTATGGAGAGACCTAGAAGCCACCGTAAGAGGTAATTCTTATACACTGTCCCTCGTACCTGAGATCTGTGCTACCTTGTACGCGATATTGCATAGTAGGTAGTTACAAAGGGCAAGAATAACTAGACTAACAGGTCCGTAACCACCGACTCGTGCACCTGCGGTGTACTAGGGGTAAAAAATTAACTGCCCACTGCCAGAGTCGAACTGACGACCTCATCATTACTAGTGATGCGCTCTACCGCTGAGCCAAGCGGGCCGTATTAGTTGGAGGATTGTAGTTCATTATAGCTTATAAACTAAGGTCGCAATTCTGGGGCTTTTAACAAGGGCATCTATTAGAGAAAGAAGCAAGCTAGAGGCATTCTGGTCTTCACGAACTAAGCACCCCCGCCAACTTCTAGTCTTGTCACCTTGACGCACTATCATAAATCCAACCACTATATCATTTCAATACACAGCGAGTATCCCCAACCTTCTCCCTCCCAGACTACGCCTGACTTTCTCATCTCCTAGCATGGAATAAACACCTATAGAGTAAGTGTCGTGGGTAACGTTGATGGTCAAGCCGGCTGCATACATGGCACGGCTTCTCGCCTCAGAAGGTGTAATATCGGCCTTAACAATTACGCGGCAACGTTGGCAGACAGCAGCATGTTGCTAGTGGCACATGACTAGCTGCTTAGTTTGCAGTTCTTGGGCCTAGTCTTCTTAGCATATCTTTACTACAACAACTCCTGCGTGATTACTTACAGGATTGGTCGGCACCCGGACGGGAGAGAATGTTATAAGAAGTTTTTGTAGTAGAATTTGAAGTTCCTTGTACTATTTCACGAAGAGGGGGTTACGCAACTCGAGCCTTCTAGATGCCCGGAGAGATGATATGAGCCAAAGGCCGCCTGTGAAGAACGGGTGATTACTCTGGTTACGGGCTGAAACTAGTTTCACAACATCCTTGTATGCATAATGAGAACATAAATAGTGCCCTTCGATGGCCAACGATCTACCAATTTGTTGCAAGCTTTTTCTTTTTTTTCTGTAAAAAAAAAGGAAARGAAAGATATAGGATAGTATCTACTTGTATTCTAGGTAGGCCAAGACAAGTCGAAGCTAAACTACAATAGGTTATATATGTACCTAGGCTCTAGGGAACATAGAAAAATCTAATTTAGAAGGCACGTGCAGACGCGTGTTATAAGAGCTCGGACACATAAGCGGGGCAGTGCCGAAGACACGTCTAACGCGTCTTTCAACATGCATATACACCACGCCTATCCCTACATTTAGATCAGATCCCAGATAAATGCATAAGAATCCGAGTCTCATCGATTGCTGTGAATTATCATATGTGTTGAAACCCACATGACACCTTCTACAGAATTATGATCACTGCATATTTGAGTGGTTCTTGACCTGCATACTATGGCCACGGCCATTCGAATCATGCAAAGCTCTGCGTTAACAACCCGCACTGAGCCCTCAGGCACTACCGCACCAGTCCGCGAACATGTCTGCCTTTTTACGCATGATCTTCGAAGGAAGCAGAAACGTTGGCAAGATGGGCGCCTAAAATACCATACATTCAACAGGCGTGTCATGGTCTACGATGAGCGGGCTAACTTCGTTGGCGATACGCATTGGCGCGAAGACTACGACCTTGCTGAGGGCGAAGATCTTGAGCTAGAGAGAGGCGGCGTCATCATCCAGATTGGCGAGTGCGTTGGAAGCCGCGAACAGGACCTGTCTGACCTTGTAGATAAGCGAGCTCATGAAAGGGCTCAGCGTCAGGCTGCCGCTGCGCGACGACCACCTAATACCCCCGTGATGCCCCTACATGCGCTTAAGGCACAGTTTCCGCCACAGAAGCATCTCCATGATGTAATCGGGACACCATCAGGTCACCATGGTCGCGCGGTGCTCCCTAAAGAGTCACCGTATGAAGAACGCCGACAAAAACAGTCAACTCCCCAGAATGAGAACACCCGTTCAGCTAAACGCCAAAGAAGAGACATTTCTCCTCCAAGTAAAAATGGATATGCCCAGAATCTCTTTGGTGCTGCTCTGACGCTCTCGGGGCGGCCGTCGAGTCAAATGACAACGCGACATCGTCCATCGAAGACATCCCGCACAGAGGGAGAAATAAACTTGCCGTCATCATCTAGCATAAGTAATTATGGCGATAATGTGAACCTCGTAATTGATGCTGCACATGCATCTATCACCTTGCGGGATACGGGTAGTGGCCCTTTCAGGCAGACCCCTCCAGGCAATGATTCACAGGTGGATATGGAAACGCGCCATGGGCTTCATAGCTCAGAAAAACCCAAGCTCCCTACAACTGTCAACATACCCCTATCAGATGGGTCAGGGGAAACCCTGATCTCACAGAAAAAGCGACCGAAACCAGCAATTAGTCGGGAGAAGGAAAGGAATAGTGGACGTTTGGTTCTCGATTCTCGCGCTACAAATCGGAAATTAGACGGGCCGAGAGAGATTGGTAGGGCTCTTATGCGAGTAGACTTGGAGATTGATCAGCTCGACACGTCATCGATAAAGAAACTTGTAAACAAGATTCAGGACAAGAGAACGATGGGCGGTGACAATGACAACATGCAAGGGCACAAACCTCAGGACTCGAATATGATTGATCTCACCAATAATCAGGTCGAAGCCCCTCGAAATCAGTCCCTTCATGATGGGCCTAGAACGGAATTAAAACTAAAGCCTAGGAAGAAACGAGGTTTATTAATGCTGTCTGAGCGACAGGCTATAGGCAAGACTTTATCAAAACATAAACAGACTAAAATAGGGCCTGATGGCCATAGCACGCCTCCGTCCCAAAATTCCCAGTCTACCGATGCTTCTACCTGTAGACAAGACGATGATAAGCACTCCACAAGCCAGCAACATAAATCGAGGGAGTTGTCCAAAAACACCCCAAAGCCGGCACTACAAAAAAGGGAGCTAGATGGAGACAGAGACAAGAACGCCGATGGTGACCAGGAGTGTTGTCAATCAGCTCCCATCGACACTTCTCATCGGACTAGCAATGATATTGAATTTGGAATGCAATGCCTCGATCAAGCTGAGTCAGCGTTTCGAAACGAAACCGAACTGGGCGCCGTAGACGGAGAAGGTGGCATCCTCACGACCGAAACATGCGATTCGGGATCTAGGAAGCGACTGAGACCTAGGAAACGATCTTTAGATGAAGATGCCGTCTTGAGTGGTGCCGATGAGTATCATGGACGTTCCACTCTAATAGGGAAGAGATGTAATGCCGCGGTAGATGCGATGCCTGGCCCTCGCCTAGTAAAGCTGGGTCGCAGAGGTATCAACAGCAAGGAATTGATTGGCTTCATCTTTGATGACGAGCTGAACCCGCCTATGAGTGCTAAGCGGAATGGCCAAGTCCAAGAAGAGTCTGCCTTGGGCTGTCAGCTTGACCAAGGTTCCGATAATCAGCATCGTCATCAAAAAAATAATCATGTATGCGACGGTCTTGTAGCCAATGAGATGCGTCCGGATGCCGAATTCCAGTCTGAAGGTCCGGAAGTACCAGTAGCTAAGGGATTAGCCGCCGTACGGAGACAACACAGCGGGATATCAAAACCAATTGATTACGACTCAAGTTCAGTGATTCAATCCAAGGAGACTCCAGCATCAAATACCAAAATTGCAAGAGGACAGCGCGCGCCTTTAATTACCAATCCCGCAACGCGAGGCCGAAAGGCTGCAATGCCTTCCGATGCCGCCGGTCAAATGCCTATATGCCCTCTGCCAAACGAGTTGGCCGGGAGCTTACCGCTACACCAAAATCCAAAAAAGAGGAATACTGAGGGAAATTCGGACGCAAGACCCGCGAGCCTAATGCCTGGGTTGCTCAAGAGCGAATGGGGGTCCATGGAGTAGAGAAGCCCACGACCTGTTTGACTTTAGGCGACCGTCATAGGTTCCGGTGTAATTGAAAAGACCTCTATAACCCAACTTTCACTTCGGTATGGATGTTCCTCTTATCTGTGGCCTCCGACGCACGCACCCGGCGTGATGCTGTTGTGATTATTACGACTTAGGTAGCTCCCTAACACCCGTCCCCCGTCTTCTGGTTCTTTTTTCTNCGGAAGAAGAAAAAAAACCTACGTATGATGAGTGTACTGCACATCGTGCTGACTGAGTTGTGCTGTGGATGTGTCTGCATGCATGGCATTTAATAGTACTGTAGTGCATGCAGTCATTGACGGCCTTGCCGAAGACCAAGGGATACATACTCCAATGATGCTGTGGTCCCACAGTTGACTTTGGGGGCCACTAAATTCAAAAAGCCATTGTCACAACCCTCCACGAACGACCCTGCGCACATATACGATGCCACCTCTTTTTTTTGATTCATTGACATACGTCGCATCTCCAGCATAAGATGTGAGGCCTCAAGTGAGCATGGTGCAACTGGTGAATGATTCTTTGCCAGGGACGGTACTACCCTCCCACTGGCGCCGAACGAGTGGCCAAGACGGGAAGCAGTTCTCCGCTGGGGTAAATCGTCTAACCCACCTAACTGTACTGCTTTGGGATTGTTATCAGCAAAGACAGGCAAAGGTAGGCAAAGACAAACGCCCAGTGCCCCGTCGCTATTGCGAGTGCCTGCCCATATGCGTATTCGCTAGAGCGAAGTAAGAACACCGCGCAACTCTTGGTATGCGCTGTCAGTGGGCACTACAGGGTGACGTAGGTAGGCAGATGGCGGTGGCTAATAAGCAGGCTCCTGTCTTGTAGAATACCTAATGCTTGCCTGGGTATGTAGTTCTTCACCATGTGCCTGGGTCTTGTGTCCACAACGCGATGCCCGCGCTCTACTGCATGAGGCAAGCTCGCTTGCATAATGTGCCTTGTCAGCCTCATTTGCTTGCACTGGGCGCAGCCATCCCTCGGCACTTTGTTCCTAGCCCCCATCCTCTTCACCCATTGTGCTTCTTTTCTTCTCGCACTCGGACAATAATACGCTGAGTCGCCCTCGCCATCCTCTATACCCCTTAGCTCGCATTATTTGCATAATAAATAGCTCGGATCCCTCCCCTCCACGTGTATGACGTTCTAGGCCGTTTCCTAACAATAGCCCAGACACGAGGCTGTGTGCGCGTGCGTGGTAGGTCCCAGGGCTTAGGCTTCAGCCTCTAAACACTAAACTCACGGCATCTGCAACGATATCTTCACAGTCCTCTCGTCTCTGAGACAAACCTGAGGAAGATGGCTTCGCCGAACTGGGTTGACGGGGGGCTTCTAGCCCCGCCTCCAAACCCGAAAACGTCTATACGCAGCACGCCAAGCACCACTCAATCCAGCATTATGATTGAGCCTACTCCTGAGTTCCAGCGATTCTACAACCAGACCCGGCAAGAGATGGACAGACAGCGCTTCGAGCACCATGTCGCAGAAAGTAGCCTTGAGCCGCCCCAGGCAGAATCTATGTCCCGGAGCACTACCAGTGACAGTCTCCCTAGCCCAAGCACGGTATACTCACATGCGGGCGACAGCAATGCGCCTTTGTCTCCTGACCCTACAATTGAGGCCGCAAAGTCGAAGCCACATCGCGGCCGGAGGCGAGGTCCATTAGATATGGAAACAAGAATCAAAACCGCGTTCAAAAGAAAATTCAAGCTTACCTGCACGTACCACCGGGCGAAAAAGACATCCGTAAGTGCCAGTTGACCCAAGAGTACATGTTCATGAAGGAACATCTCCGGAAGATGATTTCACTAACAAACTATAGTGTAACTGTCACGACTTTTCTAAGCTCGAGGAAGGATACCTTGAGTCATTAGGAGCCAAAGAGCATAATGCCTCTCAGGGTCGGTTAGACAAACCCTTTGGCGAACTGGGGACGTTCGGCACCGGGGGTGCCGGCGATGCCGCCCCGACTGCGCATCTCCGCTATAATAACATCGACTTGTCTGACTTATCTGCTGTTCCCGACCTACGTGCCCGCGCAAATCTTCTTCCAGTACTTAGGTTTGACATCGAGTCGGCAGCTTCCGTAAATGCGGTCGTGTCGGCTCCCCATGAAGAACCATTTTTCTTAGCCCCGGTGGCGCCGCTGCCTACACCCTTGCCTACACCCATACAGGCTACGACTGACGACACCATACCCATAGGGTGCACAACAAAATTCCGTACTCGGTGGGAGTGCAAGTACCAATCTATGATAGACGATACCAGGTCACTTGCGTCGACAGATTCTTGCCCTTGGACTGGCCCGTTCGAACAACTTTGTGATCACTTTAGAAGCGAACACTATCCATTCCAGCAAGCCAGTCTCCCCGAATGTTCTATATGTATAGAGTGTTCCGCGATGAGGGTAGGATGGGTCGAGGAGCGCGGATGTGAACAACAAGACAAGTGCGATCCAAAGTCTTGGCGGAAATTTTTCTTTGGTGTTGCACCACGCCAGCCAGAAGTCATCCCAAGGAGATTGACTGTGTCAGAAGCATCTGGGAGCAGATCTTCTTGGGCGAATCCGACGTGGAATATGACTACACCAGGTTCAAGCAATACGGAATCAGCCGACTTCCGATACAGCTCATCGGCCGATACGTCAGGATTCTATGACCACTCAGCTAGCGGGAATGAGAATAACGAAGCTGGCAATGGCGAGGGAAAGAATGATGTATACCATGAGTGCACGGGGCTACAAAACTGTTGTCGATACCAACCCGATGCTACCAACATTATTCGACATTGTAGCATCGGAAGCCGGCTTTCATTTTCAATACGCAAGAGCGAGCCTAAGTATACTATCTACGGGCCTTATAAATATTCGCGAGCACCCTCATGCGGTCTCGCNTCTCCCCCTACTAGCGCTCCTGATTGTCCTCTGCGTTCGAGGAGAGCAGTCCTTCATCGAATTCGAGGAAGCTGCACTAGCTTTTCTTTATTGTCTCAAGTGGTATCTTACTTTAGCAGTACTCGTGCCTTTAGTGACATGGGCTGTGATAAGTAGTCTTAGGGTGAGGGCAGATGGAGGGGTAAGCGAGTCCGCGCGCCACAGACACATTACTCACTAACGCTCGCCAGAATGGCCTCCATGTCTGCATTCCCATTTTCTGTGGGCTTTCTGTCCATACCTAATCTATATAGCCATTGCGTTGTTTCGTTTGCCATGAGACATACAGAGGGAACATAATACGGAGTATAATAGGGTGTTCGGCGGCGGCCTACGCCACATAGGCGTACGTTACGGATTGAAAATAATAATGGCTATATACCCTCGGCGATGAGAGTCGCCTGCACAGCCGTACATATTAGACACGGCAGGACCGCGCTTTTAGGAGTCAAGCAGGCATATAATGTTAGTTGATAACATGCACAAATCTAATGGAAAAAGTTGTTGCCCTCAGCTTTCTCATCCTTCCCCCCACGCCCCCGTCCTCCCTCCCCTCCTCTCCCCAGGAACAATTTCCCCGTACTATAGGGCTGATTGAGAACGGGAGGCTCCGCCATCATGCCGCTCGTTACCTAACTCCAAAGACTATGCAATGGCGCGAAAGACTAGCTGTTGTACGTAGAAGGATGTGATACATCGGATCGGGGCATCCGCCCACCCACCTTTACCAACGGATCTATTGTGGTGCCCACCAATCGCATCTGCGACATACATGTAGGTTGAGTGATCGATTTGAGTCATGAGTACCAAATACCAAACACACGTTGCATTACGGTATGGTAGCAGCAACGCAGCAGGCAGTAGGTAATACTGGAGGTGACTCAGCCCCGCGCGCGAATACATAAAACCGTCGTCCAACCTACGTACATATGCCGTAACCCCCCTTACCTCTCCTACTATCCTATAACAACTTCTAGATCGGGAGCT
>JAPESX010001038.1:0-12039 GCA_029590615.1 Nemania bipapillata | reverse complement strand
CCCAAATTTTATTTTAGGAGCGGGTTAAGTCGTGACTCCGAGGCCTTGTGCTTAGCAGTATTATGTAATGCGTTTTTATCGAGGCCAAAGGATGCAGAAGTAAGTTAATATATGAGGCGCAGAGCTCAGATGTGTGGCGCAGACAGGCGGAGGGGCACTGGGTTAGCAGGAAAATACATACCAGACATAAACTACTAAACTATTTATTACATCAAGCTATTACCTTGAGTGACTAGTCTGGTTACAATACATTGCCTTTTTCTGTAGCTCCCATGAGCTGACATGTGGTTCTTAGTGTGCTGCATGTGATGCTATCTAGTCTAGGTTAATGGTAACAACTGAGCGTACATAAGCAGCGGAGGAGCTGAAAACCCTGCAATATTCTACATGCAGTGCTATCTCACACTTCGGCAATCCCAGCGCCTCCAATCAGACTGTATCCCTTAAACTTTTTTTTGGTGGGCACAAGTATAGAATTGGTGGGGTGAAGGTATTTACTCCACCGCACAGCGTCGTGGTGCCAAGCCAAGGGAAGAGAAACATGATTATCCTCGGATTCCAATTTCTAACAGGCCCTTTTTAGACGTTCCGTATAGCAATCAGCTATCACAGACTGTTGCTGATTTGCTGCTAAGTTTCTATTCGTGGGGAGTCCCTAGTCATCACCATAGGTTTGCTCGACTGTTATCGTCAGATTAATACAGGATTTCCTAGAGCAAGCTGATAGACAGTCAGCGCAGCTGTATTTCTCTGGGCAACAAAAAATAGTTGCAGGTTTCTCAGCAACATGAATATGCATTCCCTGCAGCCGGTATGCAGAGCCGGCATCAGACCCACAAGCTATACGAAATTAGGACTTCTGGTCTGCATGGCACCTAGAACGGTACCATTCAGCTGGCCAATTCCACCCGCATTCAGTCGCTGCATATGTACGTCAATGCATGTAACAGTACGCTTTGGGCAGCACTTGAAGCCGCCGTAGTTAATTCGCCAGTGCGATGGTCACGATAACCAAGTTGCTTGATGATCACGAGAAAGTGAGCTTATGTTCACGCAGTACTGACCTTTCGAGGCCGCGGACCGGGACAACCAGCGCGCTGTTAGTCGGCGTTCATATTCCTGGCATCATAACGTGGTCCATGCAAACCCCCTCATGAGATATCACGGTCCGATGGACCTGACTGACTAGTCAAAGATAGATATTTAGAAAATTAGCTGAAGGTATTTATGCTACTACAGCTAACTCTTAGTATAAGAATTCCTCTGTATCTTACAGTGAAATATGATAATTTAACAAGCGGCATGACAGCATATACTGGAGCGAAAAATACATAGCAGAGTGTACAACTTTTATATAAAAGTAGATTAACCAACAAGGCCCTTTTTCTAGCGGTATAGCTTGCACAGTGAGTATAAACTTCAGCCACAGACGTTACTACGTATTTGTTATCAAGTTATTGCCTATATGCAGGTCTTGGACCTGTTCCCATCTCCTCACTTCACCATGTCTGACACTATAAGCGCCCTGGCCCACTTCCACACCATACACATACTTACATACTAACATGTGTATACCTATCTGAGCCACTCTAAACCGCGAACGAACCAATATTGTCAGCTTTCAGCGGGGGTGGGAAACCGTGTTTGGGAGAGACATGGGCTTCCACTTGGAACTGTTGACAAGGTTGTATTGATATTACCTACTACCCCCCCGAGCATATAAGGCCAGGCTATCCCTCGAGGATATCATCCAACTAATCACTCATCAGCAAGATACAACAATTACCTACCCTACCACATCGTCGTGAAGCATTTCAAGCCAGCCCTCAAAAAAGATTCCTCGAACATGTATGACCTCGCTGCTCTCGACGGTGCTGTTGTCAGCTTCCTGAATTACAAGACGGGAACTGCCATTCACGTAACTGAAAGCAAGTAGCTCTCCAACCTTTCTCCCAACAGAATTATATCTAATTTTAATTTCTAGATACCTCTGTGAACGGCACTGTTCTTGTCGGGTACCAGTACCACGGGCGCGAGAACCAACAGTGGAAGCTCGAGAAGCTCTCCGACGGGCCCGTCTGGCCGACCTGGAGGCTTCTGAGCGTGGGGACTGGCAGTAAGAACCACCCCCCAAACCCCCCTATACCCCCTTATCATTCTTCTTCTACCAACAACTAGAAGCCCCTCCCACGCCTTCTCTCTATGTGATTAGAATCCTGACGTGAAAATAATAATAATAGAATGTGCCGACGTCGAAAACGGGGACTCGAAGAACGGCGCCAGGGCCCAGATCTGGTCCGTCGGGAGGGACAATAACAACCAGGCCTGGCGCATCGTCTCAGCCGACCCCCTCGGCCGGGTCGTCATGTAAGCGCGCATATTGACCCCGTGTGGCGGGATGACACCATGCTGACGAATGATCTACCATCTACTGTAGGCTTCAGAACGTCAGCTCCGGAACGTACTTGGATATTTCGGGCGGTCGTGCCGAGAATGGGTAAGTTTCCGGCATCACGACATCTTCTGAATAAAGAATACAGTTGTTTGCTAACGAACCTGCTGAACAGGACGAGGATACAGACCTGGGCGGGTAGCCTCCAGAACCCCAACCAGATGTGGCGAGTCCTTCGCATGAAGTGATGTGGTTCGCTAGCTAGGAGGGGAGAAGATGGTAGTTGGGTGCTTTGAGATGATTTCTTACATAATATCATCTATTGCCCCCTTCGCTTTTGAGCTAATATCTAAGCTCACTTTGCACCATACTCTGCCGTCTCTTCCGTGTCCCCAAGTGTATCTACAACTAGGGTACACTTCATAATATTATCAAACATGCAACAATATGGCAACCAGTAGCGTCAATAACTTTGGCCATGATGTATATCAAGTTCGCAGTATGTCTTCCGCATTATGAAGGGGTAGACGCACAAGCATAGGGACGAAATATCGAATGGTTCATCATCGTCATAAAAACTATTAGTCTATTTATGCGCTTTGTCTAATTCTCAACACTTGGTCCTTTCTCTTCGATTTTGACGATCAGCTCATGCTGGACCTTGAGGTTCTGCGCAGAACTTAAGGACCTTGCTACCGTAGTCTCGTTCTTTTCGGCAACGATTTGCCGGAGCGCCTTAACCAGAAATCCAGCTACCAAGTCCACGCTCCAGCTATCGGGTATGACTGACAAGATGTCGCTCACGTCGAACCAACCGCCGAATTTCTCGAGAAGCAGACTTGTCTGCTCCACGCGGTCGCTGATATCCTCGAGCTTGAGGAATTCTCCTAGCAAGGCCCGGAATAGCCTGGCTTGTTCATTTTGGGTTGGTGGTGCACTTTCACGCCGCTTAGGCGCTCGAGCATCTTCAGGGCTGGTGGGAGGTGCCTCCTGGGTCCCAGCTTGGTAGATGCTGTAAACGCTCGCGCCACCACGAAAGCAATATGCGACTGCTGTGTCATAATCTCCAAGGCAGTGGACCAGGAGGCGCAACGCGTTTTCATGGTTTCGCTCTCGACCATCAAGAATAATTGTTTCTGGAACTAGCAGATCGGCAGCGATACTATTTAGGCTCGTGATTCGATCCCTAATCACTGACGACTCGTAATTATACTTGCCACCTAAAAGTTGGAGGAGACGCAGTCGACTATGCCATGCTTCATCATCAGCTGGAGCGTTGTCTGTAAGAAATTGGCGGTAGGTTGGCTTTGGTGGTTGCAGTGCACGGTATGCGTTATATGTAGACAAGACAACTTCCCGGGCCTCTGATGATGTCTGTAGGCGGGTGACAACAACATCGAGATAGTAGGTTATCAGCTCGTTGACATAAATTGTGTGGCCTTTACCGAACACGAGAAATTCAAGGTAATACTTGACAGCCCCTGGGGCGTCAGCCCTTAGAAGCTCCACGACATAAGTAGGCTCAAATTTCGGCGCTCTGCCTTTATCGTCTGCAAAAATTTGAACACCGAGCTTCGGATTACGATTTGCCAGCCAGATACCATATTCCTGCACGAGGGCCTGATTGCTAATTTTTGTTAGATATTCCCGCATGCGCAATTCGCCATCTTGGAATTCACCGCCATCATTTCTTTCCCCTTCGATTATGCGTTTCCATGTCTCAAGCACTTCTTGAGCCATCTTCTTACTCTGATAGAGCCTGCTGAGGACAAATAATCGGTGATATGATTCGATCAAAGTTTCTGCTCTGTCAAAACAATCTACGCCGCTATCAACGAGCTCATATAGCTCGGCGCGGACATCGCGGCCTTTAGGTGACCCGGGGGGTGAGTGTTGATCTAGCTCAAGTAAAACGGCAAGGAGAGCAGCATCCACAGTACGAAATACTTCATTCTCGTCAGGCACACTCCCAAATCCCTTTTTCCGTCGCCAGGTGCTAAGAAATCGCCTGAGGAATCGAAGAACCGGCACAGATAGCGAACTCAACGTCGTCTGAACCTTGTTATCAAAGTCTGGACTAGAAATAAATCTTTCGGCCGTTGTTTTAACTCCGCCAAATATCCATATTCCCCGTCGAGTTTCGATTACTTCATTCCGCACACCAGGGATTATGGATAACACAACACGAGGATCTAGTTGGCTTTCGACTAAAGCCTCTTCCATTGCTTGAAGCTCAGTATCCGAAAAAGAGGTTTTTGTAGATTCGAGGAAGCTGATCAAGAGTAAAATCCCAACCTGTTGCCGTATGTAACTAAAAGTTAAGAATTCCAATTCAGACCTGGCATCCAACCCACGAAATGAGTTGATTGTCTTGAATAGCTCTTTTCGCTTTATAGGCGTCTCATTTGGTAGGGCACTAGCGGCCTCGAGTTGAGCGTCTAGCTGAAGTATTAGAGGGTTACGAATAGCCCACCAGATATAAGGACCGGCCCAAATGGCCAATCGAGCGGTGGTTCCGGCTAGTCGACGGGCGAACTCCTCTTCCTCTATATCGCGGGTTGCCTGCCATCCATCCGGTAGCGACTCGTCGTCTTGTGAATCATTATCTCTGTCGAATAGCTCCTTTTCCTTAGACATCCTTTCCATAGAGGATGCTGTCCGTGAATCGACGCTCTTGAGTGATGCAGAAGAGCATTCTACATGCCCAGATGGAAACGGGGTGAACCTACGCTTACAGAGCCGATCAACGATTTCTTGGAAACATGCGTCATTAGGTCCTAGAAGCGAGCGAACCCCAAGCGGCTGAGGCACTTTGAGTTTTACGGCACTCTCCTGGTTAGGCTCGAGCCAGTATTTTGTGGGCTGGTCCTCTCCATTATCGGCATCCCAACGCTGGATTTCTAGACCATAGTGTATGCCATCGGCTAGTTCCTTGCTCATGGACGCAAGGACGAATCCCTCTTCTTCGGGGCCTAAAGGGAGCTTAGAAGAAAAATCCGAAGACCCTCCATCAACCACTATCTGCCTAGGATAACGATCAAACTCGATGGTAGGACGGGTTGGTTCTGCCTCCGTATTTACAAACATCCCAATCCCAGGCTCTAACGGACTAGTGCCCGTCACTAGGAGGAACTCGCCCGGAGTGGGCGATACAATGTGAGGTTTGAGGAAAGTAGGTCCAGGTGCCTGAACCCTGGTTGACCGACCTTCGGTCGCCCCATCAGGGGTAGATGACCGAGCGGTATTTATTGCTTCAGGCGGGCCAGGACTGGCCACAGATTCCGGTGGGGTGGTAGATCGACTGCCAGGCTCTTCAGCGTCGACTGATTGCTGCTCTTGCCGCCGATTCACGCTTGAAATGAAGTTACCTAAACTTGTGCCTCGCCGATGTGTTTGGGGATCCGGGCTGCCAATTTGTGGGCGACCCTGGGAAGACGAATTGCTTCGTAATAAGCCGCCCCCAGCACTGCCCGAGATATCCTGTGCCTGGCCGACAATTGTGCCTGGTTGAGTCTCATCTAAAGCAGAGATTGACATCAAAGGAATCTGAAGTTGACGATTGATTTCCACAAGAGCATAGCTTCTTGAGTCGGCGACACAGGCAATGGGACCTCGCCTTACCGACAACCTACTGCCTGCGAAATCGATTTTTTCTGGACCCGAGCATCGTCGCGTATTCGGACAACCGATATTTTTCTGCTCAAAGATAGAAATATGGTGGGACCATCGGGATCCTGGACGTCCTGGTTAAGGTCGACTCCGCCGATCCAAGTACAATTCTTGACTTGAAGTGTCCCAAATACGGGACTTAGCTCCGGCAGGGAATAGAAAGTGACGGTTGAGTTGCAGAGAACACACGCTTTTCCGACACTAGGAAGTAGCAATATCTCTTGCACACCTGGCCGAGAGGCGTTAGGCGCGCCGGTAGGGTCTGCGAACGCTGGTCGGAGTCGCGATGCAAGAATGAAGGTAGGTGTCCCGGAACTGTCGGCGGGATCGGGGGGTATCTGGAAGAAGTGAAGCAGCTCCGAATCCGATGTGCCTATATAGAGATTGCGGTCTGGTGTATCTTGTATTAGTTAAAGCGCACACGGCGGTACTCGATCATTGTGTGAATCGCGCACCCAGATATTCCACGCAGTTAATCCTAATATCATCCCTGGAGCCGTCTTCGGATAAAGGGACGTCTGCGAATAGAGTGCGCAGGACGTATGGACCAGTCCCCGGAGCGCTCTGGGAGCTTATATCGCTACGCGTGTCTAGAGCCATAGCTGGGGCGGCAACATCATAAAGCCCTAAGTATGGTCATAATGCCGACAACCAATTTCATTGGTGGCTGTTGCTGCCTTCGGTGAGAGGAGCCGAGAGAAACGAGTACTAAGTAGATCGCGGGATTAGTCTAGATAGGTAGTGTACAGAAGTGAGGCTGTTGAAGGTGATGGCTGAAGCTATAGCGTTCTTGGTAGTGGGCTTCAACAGCTGAATTACGGGTCGACTAGGCCGCCTTCAGGCCTTAAAAGGTGGACTAGGTTGCTGTAGTCTAGAACCCCCGGACCACCTGTCTTGCTTCCATAACTCCCTATTGGCCAGTCAACTATCCAACTCCAACTGCGTGTACTTTTTGGAGGCTACCTATTCTTAGCTCAAGAGCTCCGGCTCAGCCTTCCTGGAACGAACACGGCAGAACATCTTGGGTCAAAATATCTATGCTGCAACTGCCATCGAAACACACCCGACAATAACAATCAATTAGACTACTCCGGATAAGCGTACCGACTACCCTATATCTCTGATGAGGGGATAAATGTGGCAGCGACTACTGCCTCGGATTCCCAGAGTCGACGACGTGTCAGGACGGACGGTAGAATTGAATACAGTACCTAGTTGCTGTGATTCGCCATGGACTCACTCGACGCAGTAATGCCGCAGCTCACTGAGGAGCAGAATCCGGCACCGTTGGGGAATGAGAACACGAACCAGTTTCAACACGCCATCTCGGCATGGAGAAGTGCGTCACATGTGTCAATGCCCTTCTGCCAGGAGCTGTCGTCCATGCTGACTGACCACCCACAGACATCGATCTCTCGACACTAATACAGAACCTTGATAATACGGCATCCGACATCGTCGCGTACCAGCGGGATTCGACCGTACAGCGAAAAGACCTTGCCCAGAAGACAAAAGACTTTAGGAAGCACGATGATGCGACGAAGCTCACTGAGATTAAGGGCCTTCTCAAGGGTTCGTTAAAGCACCGACTCCCTCGATCCTGGCCACGGCCATGTCCAGCTAACAGAACGTCGTGCCATGTAGCATACCAAACCTTTATCGATCTTCTCACGAATCATTCCAAAGCTACAAACAGCGCCTTCTTGCAGGTCTATTCAGCCTTAGAGAATGCGCCAGATCCATACCCGCTTCTCGAAGCCTCCGTCGATTCTATGCTTGTGTCCGAAGATACACTACCGAAGCTTACTGAGGAGAACCAGCATTTACAGGAAAATATCGCCAGCTTGACTCAGCAGCTCGAAGAAACCGAGTCTCGCTTGCAAACCGAGAGCGCAAACCGTAAGCAGCTGGAGAATACCCTTGAATCTAAGGTGAAGGAGGTTGAATCGTCATGGGCTGCCGTACTCGAAGAGAAGCAAGACAACTGGGAAGCAAAAGAGGAGGCATTAGAAGAAAAAGTAGAAAGTCAGGAGCGATTGATCAACGAAATCAAAGCTAGCTATGAAGTCACACAACGGCTGAAGGGCTCCGAGGATGCCGATGCTGAAGGAGGCAGTGGATATGTCACCAGTGCTGAGCTGGAGATGGCCCATTCGGACCTGGAACGAACCAGCGCAAGACTCGCCGAAGTCGAAGCCCGGAACGAGCAACTACGTCTAGAACTGGCACAATCGAAGTCACAAGTCCAAACACAGGCGCCTTCCCTCGAAGACGACCCGGCGTATATGCGTGTGAGGTCGGAAAACTCGTCCCTCATACGCAAGCTAGATTCGGCTAGAGTTGAAAAGGAAGCGTTTAAGAGGGATATTGACTCGAGGTTACGTAGCTTAGAACGAGAGGTAGGTCTTTTGACGGAAGAGCGTGATGGCTTAAAGGCAAAAGTCCAAAAGTGGAGCGATTACGATGATGTTAAACAAGAACTTGAGGTGCTCAAGAGCATTGAGTTCTCAACTGGGGATGATGATGACGTGTTGGCGAACCCAGATATTAATGGTTCAACTTCCAAGGCCAAAGGAGATACCTTGGAGCAGCTACTCCTAGCGAGAAACAAGAAGCTCGGGGACGAGCTTACGATCCTCCGCGTGTCACATCAGGACCTTCAGAGCAGGCTCGAGAATGTCCAAGAGGAGATGTCGCGGACGAATGCGGACCTAGAGCGATCGCAAAATCTCAACGCTCAGCTAGAAAACGATCTTGCGAACCTTCAAGCAGAGGGGCAGAACGCATTCCCCTCGGGAGCCTCGGTAGCGGGTACCTATACCAGATATGCGCCCTCCATCGCACCGGGGAGGCGGGGTGGAAGAACATCGCCTACCTCATCCATCATTTCTGGCTTTGACCCTCGCACAACGGGTGGTGAGCCGATGGGTGGGGGCTCTGGCATTCTTCCCATGATTACAGCGCAGCGTGACCGCTTTAAGAAGCGCAACTCACAGCTTGAAACGGAGCTCTCGGAGAGCCACCGCACCGTATCACAATTAAGGCAAGAGATCGCCGCGCTACAAAAGGACAATCTACAGCTCTACGAGAAGACGCGGTATGTGTCCACGTACAACCGTGGCGGACCTTCGGCATCGTCGTCATCAGCTTACTCATCCAATCCAAATCCATCTACGGTGGCGATAGGTGGCACTGGCAACCCCGGGATCGAACTGGATCGGTATAGGAAAGCGTACGAGTCCAACATATCGCCCTTCGCAGCCTTCCGAGGGCGAGAATCGGCCCGAGCATACAAGCGGATGAGCCTTCCAGAAAGGGTGGTATACTCAGTCACCCGGATGGTATTGGCATCAAGGACGAGCAGGAATCTATTTGCAGCATACTGCGTTGCGCTGCACCTATTGGTATTCTTCTCGCTGTATTGGCTCGGCACAGTGGATGCGGAGAAGTATGCGAGCAATCTTGGCCAGAGTGTAGCCGCCGCCGCGGGCGCTGGAGGGGTGGGCAGCGGTAGTCTAGGCTCCAATGGACAGGCCATTCGACACGGGGGATGGCAAGAGGAGGGCTTCGATGGACACTAATGACAATGTATACTGTAACGTTATTTCCCACGTGGACTGATGACGCTATATATCTGTATTTGTATGAGGCTTCTTCAAGTTCGGCATATGGAAGACATGGCCTCCTGTTTATATAGACCTATTACTTTGTCGATACTGGCGAGGGCGTTATTGTGGGATACAGTTCTTAATGCAAAGCCAGGCTAGTTAATCTTGTCATTCTGTCCCAGTTATTCGTTAACAATCTAACAATCGTGAGTTGGATCGTCTAACGGGGATGACAAAGTATCTTGACTCGATTCGCATGAACGTAATTTCTTTATAGTGAGACCTCGTAAATGGGTGCGACGGTTGAATATCGATATTACTCAGCATATAGATACTCTGCCATACTATAACTGCAACCACGTATATGATCGCCCATAAATAGATCGTTATCAACAACGTCGGCGATCTACTCGAGCCGCCGCGTCGGATAAACCAAGGCCAGCCGACCGTTTTTCCATCCACCCATCCATTCTCCACAGCAGTAGGTACGACATCGCGTCCACAAATTTCCTATTCCACGACCATACATAGCACGCGGACGGCGCCATCGTCCCCGCTGGCGACGGGAAGCGGTGCCGAGGGTGGGCGGCTCAAGGCCCATGATTCGCGTTCAAGGCGCACCGTACTGCGACCATGTCCGGGGTCTTGATTCGCTCGGTTTGCTGTGTAGGTAGGTCGTCCAGGACAGGGAGGTATGCACAGTCCCTACCCACCGTCGAATCAGATACCTAGTTGAGGAGCTGGGTTTGACAACACCATTAGCAGAGAAGTGTTATTATTTGACGCGCAGACCATCGACTGTATGTAAGCATATCGAAGGGCGGCTATCTACTGATAGCTGACTACTGTATAGAATACTGTAGTCTAGTCTCTCCCCCGCGAACCTCAGACGCCGACGTGAGGCGATTTCGCCTGTCCGCAAGTGGACAAGCGTACATAGTAAGTGGGCTGCATCTCGAACACCGAAGTTTTCCTACACTGCGTCGATTCGAAACATGTATCTCGAAGTCCGTAAATAAAGCAGAGAAAATAGCAAACAACTAATAAAGTTAGACAACTAAGATTAATGTTTAATTGCCTTAATTACAATACGGTTACAAGGGCGAGACGCCGTGAGCCGATTAATGAAAGTACACCGAGGGATGTGTAGCCAAGTAATCTCTAGATAGGCAAGAAAAGAATCGGGTAAGGGTTGCAACTATGGTCATTCCTTGGCGGAAATAAAGATATGATAGGTAGTCCTATCGGCGATACATACAAAATGGTTGCATGTAACCAAGATGTGTATTATCTGTATATGTAAGTATGACATGATTCTTGATGGAAGCTGACCTGTCGATACCTATGACCAAAAGTTAAATCGCAATAATTTACCTGCAATTGCCACCCTCTCGCCATCCCCACACCAAGATGATTGGACGAAAGATAAGCAAATTTGCTGCAGTCGAGTACCACAAGCGCGGGCAAATCTTGCTTCTGGTGCTAATTTGTTTCTATTTTTGCTCTTGTCGGTCCGCCCAGATGCCGGATCTTAGCGGGATCTGGTGTAGCGGTCTAGATTAATTAGCCCATCTCGATGCAGGAACTAACAGGGCTAATATGATTTGTTAACTCTTTAATCTAAGGAGAAGGACCCTTGCTTTGTTCAGCTACCTTAGCTACGAATACCCGTTAGCTAAGCCTACCAAAAACGAAATGATGCCTTTGTTTGCTCAGAACGAGATAGATACACTGCCCATCGGATGTTCGAGCTTCCAGTTTATCACGTGTTACAAATACGGGGAATTGTTAGTAAACAAAGCCTCACTATGAGCTAGTAGAGTTCTCCCAACACGAGAAGAGACAATTTGTATTTCGGATGACGGATATATTTTGAACAAAGCTCTTCGTGAAAAAAATCACGCCCAGCCTCTTTATCAGCTACCTATCTACGCATAGCGACTTTACTAATGCTACTACCACTATTGCTGTTGTATACTGCCACGAGTTACCTAGCTGTTGGAGCACCCCTTCCAAGCGAAGAGCACCCCATAGCCACGGCGCTTGCGCTGAGCGTATAGGCCAATGAGAGACCATGCTGAAGAGCTACCCCATGTCACGCTAGCTCAGAGGTGCAGATCACCTCGCTCAAAGAACCCCTGTCAGGCTCGATTAGCGTAAGCTGCACTCGCTACACTACCGCCGGGAGATCCACTCCGTCCGACCTCCTCCAGGCATAGAGTACCTATCGTCTTTTCTCCTCCCCTGCCGCTCGCAACCAGCATTCGTGGCAGGGCGGCTAGCTGGTTGGCCAGCTCTACCTGTGGTATTCCGCACAGCACAGTACCCAGCTGCCATGGAAAGACAAAGACCAAACATGCATATTAACGG